>CACSLK010011299.1:6431516-6451066 GCA_902706635.1 Striga hermonthica | reverse complement strand
TATATATAATATATATTATATATAATATATATTATGTAATTATTATATATATTATATAATATATATAATATATATAATATTATATAATATGTAATGATTATTATTTAATATCTATATAATATAATCATATAATGAAGAAGGAGCCGCATCTGGGCATAATTATAGTGGTAAAAAGAATATATGTGGCCAAAAAATGAAGAAGGAGCCGCATAGCACGCGAGTGCACTTCACTTCCGTCATCTTAGACGGTTTAGGGTGTTTCGCGCATGCAAAAGTATATTACAAGGGGGTTTGACGCAATTTTTAAATTACAGGGGGACAACACGCAGATTTAATATAATACAGGGGGTTTGGTGCAATTTACCCGAATTGATGTAGTATATTAGGCAAAATTGTATTTGACATCACAACCTTATTGAATTCTCATTTTTGTCACTGAGTTATAAGTCTTGGCAATGTGATACACCATAGTGTCTTCGACGGACGATGTCCAACGTGTTTGGCGACTTAACGGATGAGGCATTCGTTTTACGTTGGAAGTAAAAGCGAAAAAGTATGTCATTTCGAAGACGATGTCGTCCTAATTCTCTTTAGAAATAAAAGCGTGAACAATTATTTCCCATCCTCTATTCTTTTCAAATAACCCAAGAACCCACCAGGCGTCCCTATTACATTTTTCCGGTTAACCACCATCTAAAAAATGTCGAGCAGTTCAAGCAGTGGATTGTCGAAAGGAAGTGAAACCAAAACCCATCTTCACTATTATCAAGGAATAGAGACCGATTTTATGATCTCACACACCGAAAGGAATTCGAATCGAAGATACCACTGTTGTCGACTTTGAAAAGTAAATTTTTGGTTTTGGTAATTAGACTTGATGCTAATGTAAAAGCTTTGTTTTGCCTAAATTTCTCAGTTTCTCATATTCAATGCTAATTTTCCATTCTCCAAACTTATTAATAAACTAACAAATTTTTCGGGTTTATTTTTCCTATTGTAGTAGGATGATTACAATTATCTATTTATTTTTTCTATGGATTGATCACCATCAATTTTTTAAGTTGAAGAACAAAAAGAATTTGGAAGATGAGGTGAACTGCAAAGAATAGCAAGTGAAACTAATACCCTCAAGACTGGACACAATGACGAGAGAGATGTTGAAGCGAGGAGGGAAAAAATCCATCTTTGGTTTTTACGTTTATGCTTCTTTTTCTTTTTTTTTTTCCCCTTGAGTTAGTACGAAAGTATAACCTTGAAAAGTGACATTGGATTGTGTAGAATTCTTGTTGAGATTGGTTAATTATGACATGTTTAAATTGTATCATTGGGATATTTCTGTATTGATGTGCACTGTAAGGACTTTGATATTCAAGAAGTGCAAAGTGTTTCTTTAGTGAAGTGTATATTTCAAGTATCAGTCCCTCTCTAGGGTTCTTGTTCTCTCTTGAGATTTTGAGTTCTAGTATTTAGATTTGGTATCTTCTCGGTTCTCCTCATGCTTCTCTCTTTGCTATTGTTCTCAGTCCTTTCTTCGAACCTTTGTGCTAAGTTTCTCGTTTTCTCTAGCTTCTTTGTGTCTCGGATATGTGCATCTGCTATTAGGGCTCGCCTCTATAGGTTGGGGCGATGGGATTGATCTACCATATCTATGGATTTATCTGGGCTTCCGATTCATATGTTCTATAGTTGCCTAGACTTTGATATTCTGTTTGCTTAATTGTCTTGTTGGATTCCTGGTTAGCCTATTTTTAGTAGGGTAGCATCAGATTAGGGTTTTTCTATTCTTTGTTGTTTGCTTTGTATATTTAGTTTCTTTGGGTCTTGTCTTTGTGTGCCCTGGTCTAATTGATTAGGTTATCCTTTGGTTTGGTAGGGTGACTCTAGATTAGGGCTTCTTTATGGACTTTGTTGTTTGCATTATTTATTTAATTTTCCTAGATATGTGTATTTGCATGCCCTAGTCAGATTGATTAGGATCTTTGTGTTCTTTATTGTCTTCAATTTATATGGGGTCCCTGGTTGCTTGTTCTTGTGTGCTCTGGTCTGATTAAATAATATTCCTTTAGTTAGGTCTTGTCTAGGGATTCTGCTTGGGTCAGTTGTGTGCTGCTAGCTTTGTTGGATTTGCTTTTCTATAGGATCTGCCTTGACTAGAAGTGTTAGAGTGCTAATGGACCAGGATCTAGCAGAAAAGTTCATTAAGTGTAAGCTCTCCGATAAGGAAGAGCTAGGGGTTCAACTTTCAGTTGATGACATAACTCCTAGTATTAAATAGTGTCAATTGAGTCTTATTGGTAAAACCTTTGGTGATAAAAAAAAAAAAAAAAAAAAAAAAAAAAAAAAAAAAAAAAGCCAACTTCAGTGGCCTTAAAAATACTTAGTATTTGGGTCACTAGAATCTATCAGAAACTTAGGTAATAATAAGTTCCAATTTATGTTTCAGTGTGAGAAGGATAGAGATAAGATCCTCCAGGCAAAACTTGGTCTTTTGATGGCCAATATATCCTCCTGAAACCATGGAACCCTTTGTCTCAAGAATTTTCCTCTCAGGAAGACGCTATTAAAATTTGGGTCCAAGTCTTGAACCTTTCCCTACATTGAATCTCTTTAGACACAAGTCTTAAGATTGGTAGAAGAATAGACAGTTCTATTGATATCTAAATTCCCAACATATGAGGTTTGTTAGGACAAGTGGTGAAGGTGTTGGTAGAGCTCAATGTGAATAAGCCTATCCCTATAAGGTCTCTCATTAAAGTAGGGACAGGATCCACCTGGGTGGATTTTAGGTATGAGAGTTTGCAATCTTTTTGTTTCTACTATGGGAGAATTGACCACTCTGATAGAAACTATTTGATAAAATCTAAAGATGTCAGACATGATAGACTTAATGTGGGGCAGTTTGGGGAGTGGCTTAGGACTAGTTCAGACTCTTCCAGCTCGGTCAGAGGCCCTAGTTCCCACAACCAAGTGAGTCAACCTAGTGGCAAGGAACCCCAAGCTAATCCTGATATGTTAGCTGCTACGAGCGAGGTTGGGGGTGGGAAACAGAAAGAGTACCTCCCCAAGCCAGGGCATCAATCTCAATGCAGATAAGAGTAGTAATCATCCATAGGAACCCCTGAAACTAGCTTTAGTCTCTCAGAAGGTGAAAGAGAGCCTTGTTTAGGTGGCCAATTTGGATGATCACACTCCAAAGAAAATGCTTCATATCCCTGATTCCAGTCTGGTTGAAGTGGAAATTCAACGTTCCTCCATAGGGGGAAGGATTTCTCTTAGGAAGAAAACTACCTTCTCTAGAAAATCTAGAACTATGAAGGATTCAACCTGATAACATGCAAATTGACAAGCTAGGTGCCTCTAGGGTCTCAATTAGTGTTAGGAGATCAAATAAGAGAGGTTGTGAGGCTGTCCAGGAGGTTTCTAGGTTAGATTAGAGAGAGGCTTAGAAGGGTAAGAAAGTTAAAGTATCTAAAGATATGGCTCTAACTGTGGTGGAGGAGACAAGCCCAAAATGGTCCAACAGTGTCCAATGAAAGTTTCGTGTGGAATTGTAGAGGTTTGGGGGAACCCTCTATGATTTCCTCGTCCAAGGATCCTTAAGGATCCACCACCCTGATTTTGCTTTCTTATCATAAACAAAAAAAAAAATTAAATAAATAAAAAAAAAAAATTATTGTGTTTAAGTTTAAAAAACTTAAAATTGCATGGTAACAGGGTTTACGCTAAGCCTATAGGTAGGAGAGGTGGTCTTTTCTTAACCTGGCTAGAGAATATCACTCTGATAGAGGTGAAAAATCTAGGTTTTTGCTTGGAGGTTCACTTTAAGTTTAGAGGTCTTTCTGATTCTTTTTGGGCAGATTTTGTCTATGCTAGTACTGATTATTATACTAGGGCTAGACAGTAGCTTCTGGTTCATTTGTGGGGACTTTAATGACATCTTGTGTCACTCTGAGAAAAGAGGAGGGCCGAGGAGAGATGATTCTAGTTTTGTTTATTTTAGAAACTTTGTTAGATCCTTAAGAGATATGGAAACTCTCTATGTTGGGCATCCTTTTACTTGGTCAAACAATAGAAACGGGAATGATTTCATAGAGTAAAAACTAGACAGGTTTTTATTTTTCCCTTCTTGGAATCTGTAATTCCATGATTCTGTTGTGAGGCATATTACTTTAATTGCCTCTGACCATTGTATTCTCCTTATGGAAAGTTCTCAAACTGTGTTGTCTACTAAAAAAAGATTTGTCTTTGATGCTAATTGGCTTAAATTTGATGATTATAAGAATATAGTAATTGAGGCTTGGAATTTGCCTGTGTCTCGCCCATGCTCTCTTTAGTATCCAAAATAGGCTCAAAAATGTGAGAACGCACATTCTGAATTGGAAAAAGGCTAAGGACATGAATGCCAGTAGAGTCATTGGTAGGTGCAAACTCAAGATTATTCAAATTAGGGAGTTAGGAGGGGATAGGGATTGGGGAGAATGAGTTTCTTGTAAGACTGAACTTCACCTAGCTTACCAAGCTGAGGAGAGGTTTTGGAAACAAAAAGCTAGAGTCCATTGGTTTAGGGAGGGAGATAGAAAAATTCTAAAGTTTTTCATGCTTGTGTTAATTAAAGGAGGAAGCTTAATAAATTAAATTGCATTCTAAAAGCAGATGGTACTCCTTGTGCTAATTCTCAAAATATCTTAACTGAATTGCTAGTTTGCTTTTGATGATATTTTCAAATCCTCTAATCATTTGGATCAAAATTGCTCTCTTGATGGTATCCTCTGTTCTGTTTATGAGGATGTTAATGCTAAACTGATTAGAAAAGTTTATGAGTTAGAGATTAAGAATGCGCTTTTTGATATGGCATCCCAAGACAAGGCCCCTGGTCATGATGGGTTTACTATTTTGTTTTTTCAACATTCATGGCCTACTGTGAAATACCATGTGTGTCTTGTTGTAGAAAACTTTTTTTGCTACTGGGAAAATGCCTAAGGGTTTTAATCATACTGTTATTACCTTAGTTAGAAAAAATCCTTCGAGAGTAGTTGACTTTAGAACCATTAGTCTATGTTCTGTTGTTTATAAATTAATAGCTAAAATTATTGCTAATAGATTGAAACCTGTGCCACTCGTATGTATTTCCAAATCTCAGTTTGTTTTTGTGCCTGGTAGATAGATACTAGATAATGCCATCATTGTCAATGAATGCATTCATTTTATCAATAGTAAAAGAAAAGGCAAATGGACTTATATGGTTGTGAAGCTTGATATGGCTAAAGCCTATGACAGGGTGGAATGGGCATTTACAGCTAGGGTCTGTAGGAAGATGGGGTTCTGTGACATTTTTATCTCATGGATCCTTGCTTGTGTTTGTTCTGCTTCATATTCTTTTAATGTGAATGGTGTCCCTATGGGATTTATTCATCTTACTAGAGGTTTAAGGCAAGGAGATCCTTTATCTCCTTACCTTTTTATCATAGTCTGAGAAGCTTTCTCCAATTTAGTGAATCAAGCTTGCAAATTGGTCTGCTTAAAGGGCTTAAAATAGGTTTGCATGCCCCTAGCATTTTCCACCTTCTTTTTGCTGATGATTCCATCTTGTTTTGTCTGGCTGATGTCCATCTTGCTAATTTGATTAATTCTATTTTGTCCAAATATGGCCATAGTTGTGGTCAGTTATTGAATTTTGACAAGTCTTCCATCTTTTTTTAAGAATATGCATGATGAGTCTTGTAGGACCATTTGCACAGTTTTGGATGGAATCTCAATAGTCAACTCTACTAAGTACCTGGGATTACCCCTAGGTATAGACATATCCAAGAGAGAGACATTTAAGTTTGTGAGTGAGTGCATCCAAAATTAAATTAAAAACTGGAAAAATAGATTTTTGAGTGAGAGTGGTAAAGAATTCTTGATCAAAGTTGTTTTGAATGACCTCCCTACTTACATTATGTCTTGTTTTAAAGTTTCCCTATCCATTGTCAAACAAATTTGTCAGTATATTGCTTCCTTTTGGTGGGGGTCATAATAAGAGAGGGTGGAATAAAATTCATTGGGTGGGGTGGGACAAACTAGTAAGAGACAAAGATAAGAGAGGGTTAGGATTTAGAGATATTACTGCCTTTAATGATGCCTTGTTGGTTAAACAACTATGGAGGTTTATTACTCAGACCAATTTTCTAGTTCGTAGAGTGATGAAGGGCACATACTATTGGCAGGCTAAGTTGATGGATGTGTCTCCTAAACCTCATGATTCTTGGTTGTGGAAAAGTCTCTTGGGGGTTAGGAAATTTTTAGAGATGGGGGCTAGGTTTAGAGTGTGGGAGGGTGTTGTTATTTCTATTTGGGATTCCACTTAGTTGCCCACTAAGCCCCCTTTTAAACCAGCTTGTCATTTCCCTGTTGATAGGTTGAGGCCTGAGAGGGTGAGTGATTTGATGAAGGAGGGAAAAAGAGAATGGGATCATGAGCTTATTATCAAACTTTTGAACCTGATATTGCAGATATAATTACCAAAATTCTTTTGGCTGCTACTGGTGAACCTGACAAGCTAATATGGCATTGATATTTCAAAGGACAATTCTCAGTGATGGAAGTGTACAAATCAATAATAAAGCAGAAAGCTCAATCCTAAATGATGGCTACTTCAAGCTTGGACCCTTCTTGCAGAAGATGGGAGGGTAATGGAAGTTGAATGTCAAACTAAAGGTGAATTTTTTTTATTTTTTTTATGGAGGTGCTGGTTTGACTATATAAGGTCCAAAATGCAACTGAAAAGAAGAGGTATGGAGGTGGACTTGATTTGTGGTAATTGTGTAGAGGCTGAGGAGGATTTAAATCATATATTATTTAATTGTTCCAAAGCCAAAGCTTGTTGGAATATAAGTGGTGTCAGATGGAGATCTCAAAATGCTGAATTTGTCAACTTTCAATTTTGGTGGATGCAACTGTGTGTTTCTGGTCCTATTATGCTCAGGGAAGAGAGGCTGGGATTATCTACATTTTTACTTTGGAATATATGGAAAGCCACGAACAAGTGGCTTTACAAGGGTGACTAGATACATGAGAAGGTTATTGTGGAAGAACCCAAGACTGAATGGCTAGAGTGGATGGAACAGTCTAAGCACAACCTCTTGAGCAGCTGCAGTACACAAACAACCCTACCTTTTCATCATGATATTTTTTTCCAGGAAGTAGGTCAGTCATTTTTTACTCTCAGCGCTTCAATATCTAATAAGAGGGTTGTTTCTGTGGACTGCATATTGGAACAAAAGGACTCTACTCAGATAAAGTGGAATGGTGTTTTATATGAAGCTACAACTCAATCAGAGGCCTGGCTAATTGCTATAAGGTGGAGCCTGACCAAAGCTAATAAGTAGAATTGTAAGCATTTTCTACTTCTTCTAAATTCAGCTGAGTTGGTTGAAGATATAAACAGGAGCTTGCTGCACTTGGAAGGGACGAATCAAGAGTTGGTAGCTATTAGAGACCTTTTTTATATTGTAATGCTATTGTTGAAACTATTTTTTGAGATTTTAGTTTGTATTGGCTAGACTAAGGCATTGTTGTCTTCTACGGTTAGGTTTTACCATTGCCCGCGCTCCTTGTGTCTGCCTCGTAGACCCTGTGGTTTGTAATCACTTGATTACAGTGTACTCATATTTCAGTTTAATATAAGTTTGTTTCTTTGCCGTTGAAAAAAAAAGTGTATATTTCATGATTATTCTATTCGTGTTCTTTTTTTTAGAGATACTCATTAAATTATGCAAACCAAAGTTTGGATACACCAAGCGAAAAACAGAAAAAATCTAAAATGAAAGTACCATACGCAGGTGGCCTAGAACACAACACAAAACACAACCTGAAAACACCCCAAACGACACCCAAAAGAATAAGGTAGTTACAAACAACTAAAGACTCTACTCCTTTGAAACAACAAGAAAAACAAAGCAAAACAAAAACACTAAGACAACCCACTGATCCCCATCCTAGCTTACCTCCTGCTGAATGAATTAACTCCTGAAGGCTTGACCCACTCTACTCTTCAAAAAAGCCTTCCAATCTTGGATTGCTGCTTTGACGATTAGATTTGCAGGCCTCCAACCCATCTTAAACAACCAAAGATTACGAGATTTTTACAGCCACCATAGGATGTACGTGGTGTTGGGATCTATAAAGATCGCTACTAATGTGAAAGTTGCAAATTTACCTTAAAAAAAAACCTATGCGCAGTGGATATAGAACTGGTAATGTGAGAATCGTTACGGTTGGTTTGGCAGATCTCACTAAATTAAATTAAATTCATCAATTTATTTAATTACTGATAATTAAATTAATCAAATTCTAGAACCGAAGCTAACAACGTTCAATCATTATTATGTCCACATGCAGGTTTAACAGTAATTCTTCTGAACTCACTTCGGGGGAATCATCAACCTCAACTATGTGAAGTACATGGTGACCGTAATTATTATAACTGAGCACCTCGTCATATAGGAATAACTACTCAACCCAGACAGTAATTGATACATATCAATAAACCTCACATTGTTGAATCAAAATAGTAACTACTACGCACATGTGTTTGTTTATATCTTAAGAGTTAAGAGAACGCAGTAAATAGCTGAGACCTAGTTCGTTTACTTTGATCAGTATAAAACGAATTGCTCCTATCTGGGATCCATTCAATACACCAATGTACTAGTGTGACTAATCAGTCAAGATCAACCGTACCGCTCACACTACAACCCTTCTAATAATTTGTTTAATTTTCATCTAGGTTGTGAATCAATTGTTTATGTTTCGCAAGTAACCGATAATTGATCTTCTGTCCATTCATGATGAACCATTTATCTAAATGCAAAGCAATAAAACATTGAACATTATCTAATCAAACATGATTTCTCATTCAACATAAGTGTGAATCACATCTAAAGCTAAACTTTCGGTATACACACTAACAATCTCTCACTTATACTTAAAGTTTATGTTTTTCTAGTATGCATCTTTCAATCCTTGATTCTAAAAGACCTATGTCGATTCTGGCACTACACATCTGACTCTCATTCCTTTCACGTGTCTGGCGAAGACCTTCCCCAGATGACTCCTTATGAAAGGATCAGCTAGGTTGTCCTCCGATGCAATCTTGGCAACCTCGATGTCTCTTCTCCCTACAATATCTTGTATTAGGTGGTATTTGCGCTATCTGTGTTTACTGGCCTTGGGCTCGTGGTTCACTCAATTTTTCTACTGCCCCACTGTTATCACAATGAATTGTTTATCACAATAAATTGTGACAGCCTATGGTAAACTCGAAATCATTTCTAAGTCCACCAAAACGCTTATGAGCCATACTGCCTCTTTCGTTGCTTCATAAGCTGCGATATACTCGGCTTCCACGGTGGAGTCTCCCACACATTTCTGCTTGGCACTCCTCCATGAAATGACTCCACCTCCCAGTCTACACACGTAACCCGAGGTAGATTTACTTTCGTCTCGGTGTGACTGTAAGTCGGAATCAGCGGAACCCAGCGGTATCAAGTTGTCTGCACGGTAAACTCACATGAACTCTTTAGTCCTTCTAAGGTACTTGAGTGTATGTTTCACTACAGACCAATCTTCGGGCCTGGATTACTTTTATATCTAACCATTAAGACTACGGCGTAGTTAATATCCAGCCGTATGCATAGCATTGCATACATGGGGCTTCCAACTGTCGAAGCATAATGAATTATCTTCATGTACTCTATCTGTTGAGGTTTCGTAGGCGATATCCCCTTAGATAGAGGTACTCCATGATTAAAAGGTATCATACCTATCTTGGAGTTCTGCATGCTGGATCAAGCTAGGACAGTGTTCATGTATGAGACTGGGATAGACACAACATTCTCTTCTCATAGTCTCGGATGACCCTAATAGCAAAAATGTGTCCTACCTCACCAAAATCCTTCGTATCAAACTGCTTAGACAACAATAGCTTTACGTCTGAAAATTGTCTTCTACCGTTTCCGATTAGGAGTACATCGTGTACGTATAGCACAAAAAACACCACCATACTCCTACTGCACCATCGGATGCTGACTGCTCTTTCCGAACTCGATGTGGTACTGCCTTCAAGGCTTTCTCATAGGCTGGTAGCTCTGATCTGGGAATGGCTCGACCAAACAAACGAAGCGAAGCGTAGTGAAGTCCCTAGTTTGAAGATGCGAGACTTCTATGACTTCCTTGCCTTCCGCTTCCGTTAAGGAAAGTTGTCTTGACAAACCGAAAATGAGCCAGACACGTTAACAAAACGAGCTTTAAGCAAGCTCGAGCTCGGCTCATTTATCAAACAAGATGATCCAAGTCAAGCTCACTAGTGACTCCTTTCGTTTACCAGCCCTAGCTAGACCACATCAATTATTGAAACTAAATATAAATTTTAATATTAGAAATATTTTATTATGAAAAATGTAGTGTAGTCTTCAAACAATCAGATTACTTTTATGATATATGTTCAGTGATTTATAAATATTTATATGTTATTTTATTAATATTTATGTGAAGAAAATGAATTTGTATTACAACTTATATTAATGTATGGTAAATCCAAGTTATCATAATCGATCTATCATCAAACCATTCAAATTATTTATTCCATGAGTTCTTGGTAGAACAGAAATTTAATTTATTAATTTTTCAATAATATATATATAATATTCTTTGATAAATTTATATAAAAAATATTAATTAAATATGTGAACAATTTAAAATTTTCAATTTTAAATTTATTTGACAAATAATTTATAAATCTCCATTTTTATTTAAATATATATTTTATTTATATAAAAAATAATGTTAAATGTAACAAAATAATTTAAAAAATATCACCGATCATGTTAGTCAAACTGACTGGCGTTGACCGATTCATTAACAAACTTTTTTATTCAAGCGAATCAGACCATTAAATAAATCAGTTCCCAGTCTATCCGGTTGAACTGTCAGGTATTTTAGTTTTACAAAAAATGAATAAATTATAAATAATATGATAAAAATATATTTAAATCATAATACAGTTGGAATATAATTTTTCATTTGCTCATTCCACACATACAAGTGATTATGAATAACTAGTATTTGATCTTGTGCATTTGCACATATATAAAACATATATTTATTTGTATTTATTAATTAGACATGTACTTCTATCATATAAAAATTATTACTTTTTCTTAAGTTATTTTTATCATTCAAATTAATTGAGATTTAAATTTTATTTTAACCATGCAATGTTTACATTAGTAACATGAATAAAATAATTTATATATTTGTGGCATATATAAAGAAAATTAACATAAATAAAAAAAAATATTAGTGTTTCTGATTTTAAGAAACAAAAATATGTGTCAATCATACTTTTCTTTCAATAATGCAACCAAATATAGCGGTTACAACTCTGAATGTGCCAATCAACTTTAAGTTCCAACATTAGCCGTTAGATATTTTGAAATTTTGCTACCCAATTTAGAATTAATATAGTAACTGTTCCAAAAAATAAATAATAAAAATATACATATTAAAGTGTAACGATTTTAGCAGATTAGTGGGTAATTAATTTTTAAAAAAATGTAACTCTTTTTAGAGAGAAATGAAAATATATTTTATTAAATGTTTTATTAAATGAATCAGCTAACAATTATATATACTAGTATTTGATTTTGTGCATTTGCACAGATATAAAACAACGTTTTAGTTTGTATTTATTAATTAGACATGTATTTCTATCATATAAACATTATCATTCAAAATTAGTTGAGATTTAAATTTTATTTTAACCGTTCAACGTTTACATTAGTAGAATAAATAAAATAATTTATATTTTGTGGCATATATTAAGAAAATTAACATAAATAAAAAAAATTATTGGTGTTTCTGATTTTTAGAAATAAAAAAATACGTGCAAATCATATTTTTCTTCCACCAATGCAACCAAATATAGCGGTTACAACTCTGAATGTGCCAATAAACTTTAAGTTCCAACATTAGCTGTTACAAATTTGAATATTTTTCTACCAAATTTATAATTAATTTAGTAACTGATCCAAAAAAATAAAATAAAAATATATAAATCTATACTTATATTAAAAGCTATACTATTTACTAAATGTAGTATGTAGAATAGTCAACCCTAATTAATGATTTGCTATTTTTATCAAGCATTTAATTAATACATCTAATATTTTTGGTATGCAAATTAAATCAGCATTTAATTAATTCCTAAAATATTGAGTATGCAATATTAATTTAGGAATATCCATGTAGTTCCTAAAATGTTGGTATGCAATACAAAAGAAGATTTTTTAATTTTTTTAAATATAAAATATTACAACACGTAAAACTATTCCAGTTATTTTTTATTTTATTTTACATATAAAATCTAATCAATATTTAATGCATCTTACAAAATTGGATTTAGTTTAATTCTCCATACAATTGGTTGTACCTTTTTCAGTTGTACTTTATTTATTTATTTATTTTACACTTTTAAATTAATGAATCTCTCCAAAAATACCAAATCAAATGATTTATGAATTTTTTTTTTTATATGAACGAGTTTAAGAAAATTTCATAACCCAGCTTATAAAATTCCATCTCCACGAGTCAAAAAAAATCACATCCCTCATCTATCGTAACAAGTTTAAAGGTAAATAAATAAAAGTCTAATTACTACTATAAATTCATTATCTATATAGATTTTTTAAAAATCTAAATTTCACCTGTCTAATTACTAATACTAGTTTTTAACCCGTGCATTTGCACGGAAAGTAATATGGTAAAGAAAAAATAAAAAAGAAAACAATAGTAAAAATAATAACATGGTCATTGATAACTCGGGTTCAACAACAAAAATCTAAATCTAAATATTATTAAACACTTCTTTATATACAACGTTCGTGGTTTTGCTATCATCAAAATCTCCATCACCACAGATCATTATCTTCAGACCCTTCCGATTCGTGACTCTAGATAGTGCCACATACAACTGTCCAGACTGAATACAGGGTTCTTCAATAGTAAGCCGACGTGTGAAAGTGACTGGCCTTGACTTTTGTTGATAGTCATAGCATATGAAACCATGAGCGGAAATTGCCTGCATTGGAATTTGAACGGTACCCTCAAATCGGATGGTATGATTGTCAGCCTAGGAATAAGAACCTTGTCACCAGCTCTGGCACCAGTTAAAATCTTGCATTCGAGGACATGGCTGCTGAGCTTAGTGATAACCAACCGTGTACCTGTTGACATCAAAACTCTAAAACAAAAGCATATCACTCAAATTTGTACAATGATAAAAAGAAATATAGATGACAAATGAATTTTGATGAACATTACCGTTACACAACCCCATGGAGTGATCAATGTTTCTGAGAAGCATCACTGGAGTGCCGACCTTAAGGTGCAGTTTATGATTCGGAAGTCCAGAGCACTTGATCTCATTGAGAAATTCAGGAGTGTGAAGATTCTGAAGAGAATCATATCCAGCATCTGACTTGCACGCGGTATCCGAACTCAAATAAGTCCTTCCCTCAGATGAGTTCATCGAGCTCATGTACTCGTTAACGGACTCAACCACATCAAGTGTGGGAGCGAGTATGGCTCTGTCCTTCAGGTAGCTAAGATCGTCACTTGCACTCCTAAACACCGGGTAGGTACTCTCAACAATAGTACCAATAGGATCCCCTTGTGAGTGTAGAAGAATATCGTCGGGGATGACGATATCGGCACAACCGTCGTTCGATCCACCAACTGTACCATCGTCGATGTTTGCAAGCCACTCAGAGAAGCGCCTCAACTCATTGTACTCATCACCCCCACCAAGGCTTCGAAGCCTCATATTCCGAGTCAGTCTCAGAACGATACAATCGCGCCACAGCTTGGATGAATTGATGGTGGCGTTAACTATGTCACTCCGACTGCCTTTAGGGACAACGGGCAGTATCTGTCTGAAATCCCCACCTAACACAACACACTTGCCGCCAAATGGGAGATTTTTCCTCGATGGATCAACTGCTTCCATTAAGGCACGCAAGGTGTTGTCAACTGCCTGGAAGCAATATTTGTTCATCATCGGAGCTTCATCCCAAATGATCAACTGACATCGTATGATGAGTTGGGCCAAAGGACTCTGCTGGCTAATATCACATGTAGAGCCTTCCACTGGATTTAGTGGGATTTTGAATCGTGAATGCGCAGTTCGTCCGTCGGGCAACAAAAGTGATGCGATACCGCTCGATGCACAATCTCACCTTTGGATCTCAAAGCAGAAGACAACGCTCTCCAGACATACGTTTTACCGGTGCCGCCGTAACCATAAACGAAAAACATGCGGCCGTAGGTACGGTAAACAGAGTCCATTATCGAGCCATAAACATTTCGCTGCTCATCATTCATATTGGCAACCAACTCCTGGTTCTCAATAGCGAGTGCACATCGATCGTAATTCAACTCGTCCATCACCATTCTGTTCGTGGATGCCTCATTACGATCAAGATTAGGAAAAGGCATTGTACCGTATTCGCGTAAGCTCGTACCACGTTTGCGCAAAATTTTTTCAACTTCCGCCAAGGCCAAATTTTTTACTTCATCATCGCTCAGTACCAATTCTGTAACACCAGTATAAAAAGTTTATAAATATAAAGACAAAAGATGAAAAGAAAAAAAAAACATAAGATTGTGAGAGTAATTGATTGACTAACCTGGGTGCTGTAAAACCCTCCGACGATTGTATAATATATCATCCGATAGGTAAGGCCAACATGATTCCCACACGAACTCTGGTCGACCGAGAGTATCAGAAGACAACAAAGTAGCAAAAAGGTTTCTCAACGAATTGGCACCCGACCACTGGCTTGCCTCGATAATCCATTCTATATACTCTTTGTCGTCCTCCACCAGACCAAGAGAAAAACACGCGTCACGATATGAATCATGTTGTACCCCGTCCAACTTCATGTAGTCACGATGGCACGTTGCACCTCGAACAACGTTGATAAGACACCGCAAGTAGTATATGTCACCAGCACCAGGGGGACGAAGTACAAACGCGCGATACGATTACTTCCTTTTCTAGGCTTCCAACTATTGGTTTCCGAGTGCCACTAAATTTGGTGGGAGCCTCAACGTACGTGAGTTTCCTGGCTTCGGGATACTTCTTGTTAGCTTCCATCCAAGCTAAAAATTTGCTGCCGACATCTTTATTTTTCTTAACCACTTCATCGATCGAAACTTCATCGGGATAGTAGCACGGATGCTCGTTCTCGAGGTGAAAATTCAAGCGCTCCACTGATGGGTGCTTTTATTGAATCTCATACTCCAACAACTGCCACGCAGCCTCACAAGATGAAACGTATCGACAATCATAGTACATCTTCACCTCGTCAACTGGCCTGCTAGAGGACTCATCTCCATTGGACGCATGGAAGGTGGCAGTAACGCGATCGTTACCCTTGTTCACGTACTTGAAAAAATATTTTATGGACCTCGACTGGTTGCACCACTCCATATTTATGTGCGCTCCATACTTCATAAGCAATTTCCAGTTATGGGGCACAACGTATCTGTTATCCAGGGGAATGCCATTCTTTTCGTATGGTCCTGCCATTATCACGCCGTTTGTATCGTGGATAGCCTTCTTCGTCTAGATTCGTGGTTTCGGAGAACTTTTTTGGAAAATGTTTTGTGCAACAATCGTTCGCCATACACGGAGAATTCAGGCGAACACTTCCGCAAGGGCCATGCATCATATGATCTCTAACAGCAACATAGTAAAATGGATCGGTGGCCTCATTCGATATTTCGGCAGAAATTATTTTATCTATGTCATCAGTAGTCTTTATCTTGAATTCCTTGGCAAGGAAAAGCAAGATATGCGCATGCGGAAGGCTACGTTTCTGGAATTCAATTGTGTAGATTGCTGCAATAAATCCATTGTTTTGTCAAAATTAATAAATATAGCAAAAAAGTATAATAAAATTTATGACGAAATCAGTTAAAAATTAGTTTGAAGAAATACCTACATTCACATCCCCAAACATCTTTTTATGACGAACATCCCTCATCAACTGATCTAACTTGGTCTTAAAAACCCGACAAATAATATCAGGACGATCCTCTGGGTTGAGGTTCTTCTCAGCAAGAAAATGACTGATTTCGGGCCACTTGGGATTGCATGTGAAGGTTATGAAAATGTCAGGATAACCGGTCCAACGACAAATGACCATTGCATCCTGATAGTTCTGAACCATATATCTAGCGCCACCCGTAAATGACGAAGGAAGTATGATATGTTTGCCTTGAGAACCAGGATCCGTGTCACCACGCAGCACAACGTCGGAAAGTCTACTGTACAATTCAGTTCTCAAGTTCTTCTAATTAAAACGTATGTATCTGAGCCGAGCTCCCTCCACCATTGTATACGCGTCCATAACAAACTGCTGATACAACCTCCGAGCGGAAAGAATTGACGAAAATTCGCAGTCCCGATCGTGCATTCGATATTTGAAGAACTCCAACGGGCTGATAAATTTCCTCGACCTCTCTGTTATCGGTTTAAGACGGGAGAACGGAATGTCCTCCCTGTAGCCATCCTCGCCATATGGAAAAAGAATAGGATAATGGAGTGCCAAGTAAGAAGCGTTTAACTCGTTTATCCGCTGCAGACGTCCGCTCCAATTTTCTACTATAATATCTTTGTTGCCCATGGCATCATCGAAATCCCCAACAACTAAGGCGGCAACTTCAGAAGTGGAGGGTAAATTATAACGCCGACCATCCTTGTTCCTTCTACTGATAAGACGCATCTTAACTTCAATTTGCTGGTGCTGGATCACTGTCTCCCGGGCCATCCTGAATGACTTTACCAAAACATTGCAATGATCGAGCATCTCTTTTAAACCGCGAACTACATCCTCATCTAGGTTATTTCGTTCAGAACCTCTCCTGAAAATAAACATAATTTTGTTTTGAATTAGTAAAGATGATGTAAACCGCAATGAAAACAAAAAAAAAAAAAGAAAAAATAGTACTCACTTTTAAATGCTAAAATATAAGAAATATACCTTACAGAAGACAAACGGTTAGATACTTCGTTCTCCGTTTCATAGATGTACAATTGAGCAAATTTCGGAGGAGCCCCGTGATCGGGTAGCAAACTACCCATTAAATGGTAGTTCTGATCGTGCAAACGGAAGACGGGTGGGCCGGTTCCCTTGTTTATGTCGGTATCAATTTTTCCACCCATAGATGTAAAGCAGAACATGTTATTGTAAGACCGAATGTTTTCTTGAAAGCGCTTGCTCCGTGGACCTGAACCAAAAATCAGCTCACGTAGAAATGTGGGAGGAGTGTAAACGGGTGGAAGTTCGATGAATCCGTTGTTGCAGCAACCAGAATACTTAGGGACTTTAGGTTTGGATGGCTTGCCCAATTGCTCAGAGTACCAAAATCTCGCACCACAATGAAGGCATCGGAACGATGCATCGCCAATATCCCAATATTCTGTGGCATTGTAATTTAAAAATAAATTTAAAATCAATTACAGGTGTAAATATTCTCAAAATCTACAAAGTCGTGGATAAAAAGACCATAAAAAAATAAAATTAAAAATATTTTTTAAAAAATAATTGGCTTTTTTTATTGATGAGTTTGACGAACTGGAAGATAATGTGGATATGTTGATGGTAATGGAAGGAGGGATTGGGAGCCTCGGACGGCCGCCTACATTCGTCCGAGGTGGCAAGCTCAAAGATGAAACTGTAGGACAAATGGTATTTATTATAATCAGTGAAGATATAACATGTAAATATAGATGATTATTTTTTTCACATAAATTAAACTAAACAAAAAAGCTATTGTGTTTTTGGAATTACCATTTGTGATAGGTAGTAAGACGAGTCTCGGACGACCGCCTACGTTCTTCCGTGTTGGCAAGTTTGATGATGAAACTGAAAAAAATACGCGCGAGGTAAATATATATGAGTAACTAAATTTTAGATTTTGTTAGAAAATAAATTAAGTGACATAATTTGATAATGAATTTATGAATATCTTTGTTGACATGGTTAACCGATAAAGTCGGTGTCGTATTTTCATCATCCTCAATCGTAAGGTCAATAAAAGGTACCGAACCGCTCGAAGAAGCCTTAGCGATGTGGGATATGGAACTATTTTGAGACGAACGTTGTGAATTTAGGATTGAAAAACTTAAAATAAAAGGTTATATAACATTAAATAAAATTAAACATATCAATAACAATATTTCTTATAATGACACAAACAATGAACAATTCTAAATGATTTACAACAATTATAAAAATATATACATACCCGTTTCTTGAATGATAGAACACGCCTTAGTAGGTACTGGTGGTGTTTGGAACGAAGGTGTTACCGTAGACAAATTTGATAATGAACCTACATCAATTAAATTTATTTAATTGAATTTAAGTTACGACATATGTAAATTTAATATTGTGAAACTTAATATTTTAAAATTGGTGAAATAAAAAAAATATAACAAAAAAAATCATGACTTAATAAAATGAAGTTTATCATATAAATATATTTGTTTCTATTTAAATATATACATTTAATATATCATATTAAACATAATTGGGCCAGAAAGTTAAAATGCTTGAGCCTAATATAAATTGTTGAAAAATAATTTGGGCTTTTAATATCATATCATTATAATTATAAGTATAATTTGCATTAACTAACATATTAATGGGCCACAACACCACAAAAATGTAGGCCATTTTCAAGCCCAAATAATACATGAGCTCAAAGAAATCTATACCAATCTCATAGCCCAATTACTGCAACTAAACTCAGTCAATACTACTATTAAATGCAAGAAAACGCGTCTTTAAGATCGAGACACGTACATAAATTCGGACGCATTTTTTGTGACGCGTGTCTTCAGATGTGATACACCATTTAAATACTGAAAACCCTAACATGTTTTCATTTTCGCCTTTTTTTCTCGCCTCTCTCACACTGTTCTACCTCCGTTTCTCTCTCATTTATCTCTCTATTGATTACGATCGACCATTTTTCGCCGATAATCTCGCCAAAAACGATGTTTCACCGACGATTCAAGTCGGTTTTTCAAGACGATTGCGAAAAAATACCTGAGATCTTAGTGTTTCGAATGAAAAGAGAGACGAAAAAGTAAAATCGGTCGGATTTTACAACACCGATATACTAATTCATAGTATATCGGTACAAATCGGCCGATTACATATAGATATGTGCAGATCTATATTTTTTGAAAATTTTTTATTGTTTTTACCTTTTTATTTTTGAAAAATCGTGATTACATAATAGATCTGAACAGATATGTACAGATCTGAACATTTTTCGCTTATTACATTTTATATCTTTGTAGATCTACAACTTTTACATTTTTTAAATTTTTTTAAAAAATATTCCTTGTATTGATATCGTAATTACATGATAGGCTGTAAAGATCTGTATTTTTTTAGGGTTTATTTTATTTTTTATATTAATATTAATATATATTT
>CACSLK010011299.1:6413068-6423628 GCA_902706635.1 Striga hermonthica | reverse complement strand
TTTCCGTCCCCAGATGCTTTTTTTTTTGTGGTGTCACGGGCCGAAGGATTCAATTTTGATTCCATAATTGAAAGAATAAAAATTATTTGTTCTCAATCTGTATTGGTAGATGTTTCTTTGTGTTGGACTATTTATTTATAGCATTTGGCAACAAAAAATCCTCCTGAGTGCTTTTAGTACCTACAGTAGTAAGGACTTCAGCTTTGAGATGCTTGAGTCTGGTGAAAACAGGAAACCCATGGCCCAATCAATCTTAGTATAAGTAAAGTCTGCAATTTGATTAGAAGATCCATATAGCTGATGTTGCTAGCCTAGTAAACCGCAGTCGGCCTGCCCTGCACGTACTCCTTTAATTTGTTGGTCATGCATTTGTGGCGCCTAACTCTAGGATTCTCATTTATTTGCAGCTAGATCATGCCATTTATTTGTGCTTCCTATTATAAAAGTCGGTTTTAAATGATCCTCCAACTTCAAACCTGCTGACGTTGTAATTTATACTCCCACAATCTGCAGCAGGTACGGAATCGGGTGTGCATTTGGTAGAGCATCATAGTTGTGTTGTCTTCTACAACTTTCTTGAACCTATTTTTCAAAGAAGAATATAACCTTTGGATAATGTTAGAATGGAGATAGAAGCCTCTTCAATGGCTCGGTAAGATCAGGTCACAAGTCCGGTCAGAAAGAGAAACATCTAGCAGGTATGGTTTTCTGTTTCCTTCATTATATTTTTATTTGTTTACTTACTTATTTCTTTCTGCTTCACATACACACGTTCATACAAAGCACAATAATATATTGTTCGTCTTCAATTTCTACCGAAATAGAACATGTTAAGATGTTCCTCTCATATTTACCAGCTTTTCCTCATCTCTTCTGGACCTGGTTGAGTCGTAAAGATCCAGTTTGAAGTCACGGTGGGAAACTTTGTACTTGCGAATAGATAGAATAACCAAGGGAGGATCGAAAGTGCAATTTGGTTCTAAAGGAAACACAGCTTACTCAATACCTTGAGGTGTTCACTTCCCTTTTTCCCTTTTTAATTCCCACCTCTATGACTGAAAACCCAACTCAAATTGGTAATGCAAGAGACTGGATTTTTTAATAGTAAAGATCATTGTTGCATAGTTCTCAAATCCTAAATTGATGCATTTTCAATGAGTTGAGACTTTGTGGTTAGTGAGTTGTGTGTGTGTGTTAATAGTTTCCTACTGTGCTGCATCTCGGCAGAGCTTTTTTAGGGATGAAGAATCCAATTAATAAAGACGACACAGATGTAGAGAACGGGAGGTTCGAAAAGGACCTGGAAAAGTCTCTAAGAAATAAAAGAGGACTTACAGTACACAATCAGGCCTTCTTATCCGGTCTCTCCTATTGTTTGTCCTCGTGTGGCATGATACTGGTCAATAAGTATGTCCTCTCCAGTTATGGCTTTAATGCTGCCATATCGTTGATGCTTTACCAGGTTACCCTTTGTAACATAATAATCTTTAGTTTGTAGCCAGGATTAATAAATTTCCAGCTGCCATTTTCTTACGCTAAATTTTTGTATGATTTCAGTTAATTCAGAAAATTTTATTGTTCTAAATGACTGATAAAATAAATTGTTCATTCTTTTAGAATTTTGTATCGGTAGTTGTTGTTTCCATTTTGAGTCTCCTTGGAGTAATTACAACGGAACCACTTACATGGAGATTAATCAAGGTCTGGTTGCCTGTTAATATTATATTTGTGGGGATGCTGGTCTCAAGTATGTTTAGGTACTTGCTCCTTAAATAATTTTGTTATCTCATCCTTACATATTTTTGTTTCTTCTTAATATCATAAAACCGGGCTGTGCGTGGGGCTCATTTTTGATTGTAGGTTTCTGTAAACTCTTTCCTTGTATTGCAGTTTGAAATACATTAACGTTGCCATGGTTACGGTTCTCAAGAATGTAACCAATGTGATGACAGCTGTTGGCGAAATGTATTTATTCAACAAGCACCATGATAGTAGAGTTTGGGCAGCCCTTTTCTTAATGGTATGTTGTGGTGAATTTATTCGTTTGAATATTTAGACCAATTTCGTCTGTGCTGAGTTTCGTATAGCCTGTTAACCCATTTTGCGTAGGTAGTTTTAGTTTTTTTTTTTTTTTCATTTTTTTTTTCACACTTGATTGAACTTTACATTATAGTATCATCAATTGTTAACTGAATTATGTAAAACTTGTTGTGGTCGTATGGTTTGTCATTGTAACTCGCTGTACACCAAGCACAGACTATTTAGATTCTATGATGATCATTACTTGAATTTTAAGCAATTTCTGTTTGCCATTATTTTTCACGTTAATGAGTTTGTGTTCAATTAAATCTCCTCTTAATTAACATTTCCGCGTGATGCAGATCATTTCGGCAATATCCGGAGGGTTTACAGATCTTTCATTTCATGCTGTTGGATACACATGGCAGTTTATCAATTGTCTTTTGACAGCATCATATTCTGTAAGTAAAACTTATTCAGTTCTTGAATTTTTCAATTGTTGAAGAATTTTCAATATTGCTTAGCCATGCTAAGCAGTTATCCATGCAGGCATCGCTATAATGTCTTATATTAAGTCTTTATCTCTTTAAGCTGACTTTGCGTCGGGTAATGGACACTGCCAAACAAGTCACTAAATCTGGAGAGTTGAATGAGTTCTCAATGGTCATGCTAAACAATAGCCTCTCACTGCCACTGGGAGTTATTCTCCTTTTCGTGTTCAATGAGGTTGACTATCTTTCACAAACGTACGTAAGCTGTATTATGTAAACCGATATCTTCCGTGTCTCGTAGTAACATTAGTTTGGTTGATTTATTTTATTTTATTTTAGTTTGTCTGTTCTTGTTGGTAAATGGCAGGCCACTCTTGAGGCTGCCGTCTTTCTGGCTGGTTATGACCTTTAGCGGGCTGTTGGGCTTAGCAATCAGCTTCACCTCCATGTGGTTCCTCCATCAAACTGGAGCTACTACTTACAGGTAACAACTTTTTGCTACTTCCTGTCTGTTTTCTTGTGGCACCAAAAGGCATCGTGTTCGAATATTTGATTTGCTATTAGCATGGTTTAGAACATGTTATTAATCCATTGATTTTGGTTTTGCGGGACTTCTGCTTTTAGAGAAATTGTTTTATTGTCTTTTAGTCAGATTTCAGATATATGTAGTGTTTGCCTAAAAGAGATTAATGCCAATCAAGTTGGAAGAATGGTTTAAAATTGACCAGTGCTCGTCTCAAGTGTTTGTAGGCATTCCCTTAGAACTTCTTTAATCACTCTTGATATCTGTTTGGTTCATAAAGGTTGTGGTTTTTGCGTATTCTGCAGTCTTGTGGGGTCACTAAACAAAGTGCCTCTTTCTGTTGCTGGGATCCTTCTTTTCAATGTCCCGACAAGCTTGGAAAATTCGGCAAGCATATTTTTTGGTAAGTTCACGTAATTGCGCTATATTTATCGTATAATCCCATGTATAGAGACATCACATAACCAGCTAAACCATGTGTTCTTATTGTAGGATTATCAGCAGGAGTGCTGTTCGCCAGAGCAAAAATACGATAAAGGATTCGCATTTTTCTCTATCTTTTGTTCCCTTTGAAGGATTTTGAAGTTTACACTCGACTTGCCCACCTGCTTCATAGCCTGGAATGTTTCGTTTCATGACCAGCAGCGACGCAACATTTTTCCATTCAATTCTAGCATTTGATGATAGTGTTGTCTTGTTCTTGTGTAACTGATGAAAAATATACACAAGCATAAAAGAAAATAAATTGGTAGAATATTGGGTATTCTTGAGGCACGAAAATCTCGTTCGATCCCTAATTTTTCATTCTTTTCATTTTTCTGGGGCCGACTTTAATTCTATGTTGAAGCGATTTTTCTTAAGGTGCTAGAAGGGCATTGATTCGGACTAAAAGAAAACAAAAAAGAAAACACCAAATAAACTTATGTTAAACACAATAAACAAAAAAATCAATCAAAAAATTAAGATTCGCGAAGTAATTAACCTCCTAAAACAAATACAATTACATCACACTTAGAAAGAATGCAGAGGCCAGCTCAAAATTTTACTTAAAACGCTATGGTGGCTTCGAACAATCTTCAACTACTGCCACCAACTACAAAAAGCTTTCACGTCATCAGCTGCCATATAATCTTGCTAGTAAAGGTTGATTCAGTGAAAAGTCTGAGGAAACAAACCACCTCATGACTCATGCCCAGAACAAACCATAAAAATGATACGAGGCCCTTTAGAAAGAAGGCAATATCAGCTCATCAACTTTTCAGACCAACTTCATTAACTGTGGGCTCTTTAACACCAATGTATTTCCCAATGTTGATCCATAGAAAATGAGCTTCAACCATTAACACTACTCGAAAAGTTATCTCATTGCCCATCGTCCACCTGGCATGCTTTCATAGTCAGTCTATGCATGAGTACTCAAACCATGGAACAAGCTCCCACTCGTCCAACAAAGCCGTGTACTATTGATGTCAATTCATTCATAAAATAGTCAAATGTTCCACGAATATCAACCCCAAAGCAGATGAACATTGATATCAAGCTCTACGACTGGTGACAGAAAACCCCAGTGCATGAAAAATCACTGTCCACAACCCACATGTCTAAAACTACAAGTTTCCCTTGTAGTTTATCCAACTCTTCTTCGGAGGACCAGAAAATAAATTTACTTTTCATCTCGACCGAAGTTAAGTTAGGACGGATGGCGCTGATATCCAAAGCAAGCTGCATATCATCGACATTGCTAAATTTCATGTTCTGCTTCTCTAGTAATTTCTCAACTGCATGGAAAATAATCGAGTCAAGAGAAACAGAATCTTTAATTAGTGGGTCCACTAGTGAAACAATATTGTACACGAAATTGTCGGTCCAAATCTTAGAAGTAGATGATGAGCCCCTGATAAATAGAAGTCCAGTACTCTTCCCAAGATAAAGAAAATTTGACAGGTCAAAGGAATCAAGAAATGAGTTACCACTTATAGGAATTGTGTTTGCATCTAGCAACCATGTATCATAACCTAGTTCGAGACTCTTTTTCGTAGCATATGCCTTAACTAAAATCTCTTTGATCAGCTCCAAAGTAGAATCTTGAAAATTAATGGACTTGGCAAGTTTACTGAAGTCAGAAAACTCGCTTGCATCAATAACTGGATTTCCCCTTCTAGCAACATCGTAAAGAAAATCAGAAGTTGGGCCAATTAGGATATAGTTCTGTATATTCAGCTTCTCAAAGTGGCAGAGAATATTCCTTATAATCATTTCTGGCTTTCTGTAGACACTCAACAGTATCACAGAGTTATTTGTCTGCACAGATCGAATGATGGATTCAAAGTCATTCAAGCTCCTCACGATTCTATTGGTCAGTACTTCCCTAAAACAAAAGTCGTACCACTTGAGACTGTTCAGAGGGTAAGTTTCCACTAAGTTGAAATCAATAGAGTTTTCATTCAGTAGGTACGAATCTGGCCCTGCTGTTTTCCCATAATTTACACCAGCGTCCCTATGAGAGATGCTGAGAGCCCTCTCGTGAAGAAAATTAGTATAGATATTGAAGTACCCATGAGAATGGATGAACTTAATAAACCAGGGGGTCCAGATTTTCTCACCCATCTTTTTGTACCATCCAGTTGTTACCTAAAAATATTGAAGTAAGTAAGTTCAAAAGAAGAAAAAGGGTTTGTTATAAAAATTATTCATGTTTTTTTTTTTTAGCCTAAATACCCAAAATAGCAACAAAACTCCACGAAATGTCTTTTGACTTAAAGGGAATAGTTGTGATTTTTAAATGCGACGGAGGTCTTTGTAGTTAGGCTGAAACTTAGGGGTAGAACTATAGCTACTAGAGAAGAAGAAAAAAAAAAAACAAAAAACTGGGAGTGTACTCATTGTCGTTTTAGGAACAAATAAAGTAAGAGAAGTACAGTAGTTTTTTATAAACATACCATTCCATCCAAGACAGGCCTCATGCCTTTAGCTTTATGTGTGT
Organism: Striga hermonthica; assembly: GCA_902706635.1. Classification (NCBI taxonomy): domain Eukaryota; kingdom Viridiplantae; phylum Streptophyta; class Magnoliopsida; order Lamiales; family Orobanchaceae; genus Striga; species Striga hermonthica. The sequence goes on along the minus strand of CACSLK010011299.1, from coordinate 6,417,612 downwards.
CATACCACAGACGAAACTCTTTCCAGGGTCTTGGAAAGAGAAGCTGGCCCCAGGTGCCAACTAGCTGGTATAAGAAAATCCGAGCTTCACCATCCAAGTGCATCTTGTTTCCATGTTTACCTGTCCACATAAACCAATGCGATGACTTGGTGGAAAATTAAAGCGTAAATAGCCACGAATTTCAAAATCCATCTAGTCGCATGACCATGGAACTTAAATTTATGGATGTACATGTTAAAGTCCTCTATACATGCAGTAAATGAATAAAATAATCAAGACAGACACTCGGAATGTCTCTGTGACTAGATTAACTTGTTAGGGCATATATCATGCAGAGCAGATAGTTTGAATTTATTCATTTATCTTTGTAACACGACCCTCCAATTCGCACAAAACACTAAACATATAAACTGATCTAGCATACAGTTTTTTTACCACTTAGCACAAAACACTAAACATTACTGGTAAATTTGGAACCATCTCCAATTCAGCATACAGCTGATCTAGCTATATTCTATTGAAGCAATCTATGAACGTGTCATACATATAAACTGCTCCACAAAATCCTAGGAAACAAGATAAAATAATATCATCCAAAACATTTATATCCAAACATATTCTGATGGAAATACCAAAAGTATATCAAAGAAGCCATATGAAACCCAAACCATATAAAAACAGAAAAAGAATACAATACCTGCCACAAATCTAGGCCTTTGCAATGACGCTCCATATATGGAAGGACTAAAATTTGATGCATTATAGTAATAATTCAATATCACAGCCTTCAGAAACCTACCAAAGGAGAAACATTTCAAATTTATTTATCATGTTCCATCGCAAGCAATATATTGTACAAATTATAAAAATCAATCAAAAGACATGGAGTACATGAATAATGAGGGCAATTAAAAAAGAATAACACAAGTTGGAAGGAAAAATAGCCATCATTGTTCACCACCGATCAATAGTTCAATTGACGAAACAAGCTAAAACCCAACTCCACAGATATCCACAAAGATGAGACTCAAAGCAAAAAGGGGATCCATTTCATAACCATTGAACTATTCTTCAGTAAAAATTTCAAACCTTATCAAGTATAATTGTCAAACCAAATCACCTGTTTCACTAACTTAACATCAAATTATGAACAAGACCCGAAAATTTTGATGTAATGTAAAAGAAAAGAGTGGCATCAAATGGTAAGAGTTGGTAACTCTATTCAACATCTCACTAGATTTAGCAAAATAGTGAACACAATCTAATAATATTAACTGCAGCGCAATCAAACCAATGGCTCAAAACAATGTCATAACCCCATAAACAAACCATAAGGATCAGAAAGACAAAAAAAATAAACCTATAATAGAGAGGAGAAACCTCCACATCATCCTCAACGACAAAAGCAAACTCATGATCCGAGGCGGGCCACCACGCCTCAAGCCACTGGGCCTGAAGCCCGGCATTGGAAGTCCGATAGTGCACAAACTTCTCCCCGAATTCCCAACCAAAGCCATCGACAAAATTAACGATCTGCTTGGAGAGTTCCAGCCTCTGGTCCAAATCCGCAGAGCCATTTCTTTGGGGATCTGGCTGGAAATGGTCGATGAATATGTGGAGATGAACTTTGTCGCCGACATCGTAGCGGGCCTTAGAGAGAGAGTTGAGACACCGGGAGAGAGATGAGAGCCGGTTGAAGGTGAGAATTTTGATAATGAATGTGAAGTTCGGGCCAGGGTTTGGGATGGGGATTTGGTGGAATCGGGTCTGGATTTGGGCCTTCGGGCTTGAAGTGAGAGAAAATAGAATGAGACAGGAAAGAGAGAGGAGGATAATGAAGAAAAGCAGTGGGAAGATTTGCTTCGACGGCACTGACGCCATAGAAACCTCTGCTCCAATACTCTCACAGTGGTGTTGTGGTTGTGTGTGTGTGTGTGTGTGTGTGCGTGTGGGAGTGAGAGAAGAAGAAGATATGTTGAAGACTGAATCAAGATGCAGAAGTATTTGGGCTGGAAATTTTTAGCATGTATTCAATCGGTTTTTCTATAAAACCAAACAACTGGAATTTATCTTTCTTTTAAGAGAATTATTTTCTCTCTCCATTCTTAATCTCAATTTCTTCATCTTTCCCAATCCTACGTTTTCGCTGCCAAAAACTCTTCCCTTTTATTTTATTTTACTATGCCTATAATTTGTTCGACGAATATCCCGACCGACATGTTTTTTGATGGAATGCAATCATCAACTGCTACTCGACCCACGGTATGTCCGCTGCATTTCTCGGCATGGTCTCAAGAATGCAGTGGGCATGAGTGATCCCGATCAGATTGGCCTTCTCACTGTTGCTCATAGCTTGTGTTGACCTACGAGCCTTGGGGTACGACCGCCCACAAAACTCATGATCCTACCCTTGTCCGACTGTTCGTTTGGCAAATCATTGTCTGAACATAAAATCTTCTGGCGGTGGGTGAACATGGAGTATGGAGAACATTAATTTAATTTAATTGCAATAGGCTAATTCTTAGAGAATCTCGATTTCCATGATAATTAAAAATAATTATATTGAGTTTACTGTTTGTGTTGATAAACTGGAGCTCCTAACACTCTTGACCCCGCAGGCCCAGCTTCGGTCACAAGAGACATTGAAAAACTGAAGCTTCACGTGGACCTTGGATTCTTCCTTTACTGGCTTTCTTGTCCTCGTTAAGTATCTCAACCCACCGGTCGATTTCTTCGCCATCCAGGAGCTCGTGGACAGGCACTTAGGCCCTCCCAATTAGGATGGCACCAATCAGGTTGTCATCCTTGATCGTGATATGGACGTTGGATGCGAGCAATAGATGTGGAAAAATACTCAAGCATGGTCTAACGAACGACGTGTTCGCATAAAAAAGACTTCTACCCTTTTATGTCCGGTGCGACGAGAATGGTCGCGCACGTGTTGTTTCCGAGGAGGGGGATGTTTTTAGCACATAAGTTAGTCTTGAAAAAAATAAAAAAATACCTTATGAGCATTGGTGACTGGAGATATCATGTGTTTATCTTACTAATACAATCAATCCTATCAACAGTGTATTTCATAAGGCAATGGGTTTCGTAGATGGATTATAAAAGACTTATCTTTTTCATTTGTTCTTTTAGCCTTTTCTTGATTAATCAGTTATTACCATTGTATAGGTGAATTGTGAATGAAGTCATTTGGGTCTATTTGTGATAAAAAAAAATCTAAGGGTGTTACTAAATACGGCCCCCTATTACTATCTACCACCCCAAAAGATAGCTTTACCCTTCTCATTTAATTTTTTTTTTCTTTGTAAATAATTTTATTATTATTATATTCTTTTTTGCGCGGCCGGCTACCGCGCAGCCGACCTATGGCCTGCGGCCCCTCCCTCTAGGCGGCCGCCATAGCCGGTCGGCCACTCCGAAGGCCGCCTTCTTCAGCGGCCGGTCATTCCCTCTCCAGCCGACGCCGACCAAATTTTATTTTTTAATAAATGAAATAATTTATATATATTTAAAAATTTAGAAAAATATATAATTTATTATTATTAAATATGTTACTTATTAATAAATATGTTATTTGTAATTAATATATTATATATATGTTAGTGAAATTATAATTTGTATTGTAATATAAGTTGAAAAAATTGTATGATTGTTGTTGACAAGCGTTTTCGGTCAATGGTTAAAATGATAAATGCCGAAAGTAAAAGATTGAAAACGAAAAAAGGATTCGGTTTAATTATGGTTTTATTAGGCGATCACCAGGTCGGCCTCTCGTACGAGGTCGACACTTGCGATATACTTACAATTCTTACAATGAGTTTCTTACAGTTTTAGGGAGAGAAAGTAGAGAGAAGGCAGAGTTAGTTGAGGTTTAACAACCCAAAATAAATGAAATGAGCTGCTATTTATAGTAGCCTTTAATGTGGTACTGTTCAGCCACTGTTCACCGGTCTTGTCGCACAGTGGCCTTACAGAGCAGTTCGGCGTCCCTCTGACATTCATTTAATGCGATTTGAGGTTTCTTCAATCATTACTTGTCAGGCATTAAATGCCAGCATGGGGGGCATTTAATGCTGGTAGGCTTTATTGACTTGATTTGCTGATAGGGCGCTAGGCCATAATAACATGTCCCATCATCTAATGATGGCCTTCCAAGTGGGAATATCTTAATGCTCGTCGAGCCCCGCCCTTTCCTTCTGGTCGGCCACCCTGGATCTTCAGGTCGGCATCTTACATGAACATGCTTGCGAGACAGCCAGTTGCCTTCTTCCTGCCCGGCGCCCACCCAGGTCGGCTCCTGTCCGGACTGAGCCAGGTGCCGGTCTAGGGAAACGTTCTCACGGCGATTCTGCATGTCTTTAATCTTTAATTCAGCTCGGCACCCCGGCGTTAGACCGGGGTCTTTAGCTCGGGTCCTGAGAGGTCGGCTCTGGTTCATTATGGGCTAACTCGGTTATCAACATACAGGCCCCCGAGCTCGGAGAGGAGGTCTCCCAACATCTTGTTCGAGGTCGTTACTCTAGTGCTCAGTTCCG
>CACSLK010011299.1:6385712-6395797 GCA_902706635.1 Striga hermonthica | reverse complement strand
CTCCGCTCTCTGCCTTCTCATGGACCGCACCTCGGCGAATGACTTGCCGGGCTTGCCTGATTTGTCTTTATTCTTGTCCTTGCTCGACGTGACGTCCAGCACCGGGATGGACGAGGATTCCTCGGCCATAATGTAATTTTGGGCCTTGGTGAGGAATTCCTGGTAGGTGGCTGGCTTGTTCTGGCACAGGGACCATTTAAACAGGGTTTTCGGCTTCAGCCCAGCCTGCACGGAGACGAGCAGGGTCTCAGGATGGCACTGTTCCATATTCTGAACTCGGTCGTTAAACCTGGTGATATAGTCCTTCAGGCTCTCGTCCTCGCCCTGGACGATGTTGGCGATTGATTCCTTGGGGGCCAGGCTGATTTGTGATCTGATGAAGTGTGATCGAAACGCCGACCTGAGCTGGCCCAAGGTGCAGATAGAGTGCGGATACAAGGAATGGTACCATCTCTGCGCCTTCGGTCCTAGGGTCAGGAAAAACATGCGACAGCATAAGGCATCCGTCGCGCCGTGCAAATCCATCCAGGAGGTGTAAAGGCCGATGTGGGAGTCGGGGTCCGAGTTCCCATCATAAAGTCCGAGCTGTGGCACCTTGATTTTCTGGGGCACGGGCTCGCGCAGGATGTCAGGAGAGAGGGGGGATGCATGATCCACGACCCGAGGAATGGGTTGTGAATAGTGGGGAGGCGACGTACCTCCCTGGGGAGAGCGCCGTCCTTCCAGTTCGGCGATTCTGCGCTTGAGGGTCGCGACTTCGTCCGCGTCGCGCCCAATGTTTTTGCCTCGCTCAATCACGTCCCTGAGGTCGCGGTTGGCCTGAGTTTTGTCGCCCAGGCGCTGGTACACGGAGCGACGTATGACATGGAGGCTCCGGTCTGGCTGGCTTTCGCCAGTCTGCTCGGTGTGTGCCGGCCTTGCGCTTTTCTCGCGCCGGGCTAGGGCAGCGCGATTGGGTGATTGAGCCGTCGTTTTGGATTTGGCGGGTTTTTTCTGCTGTCTGCCGACCTCCTTGTCGGGGGTCTGAAGTAGGGTGTTGACGGGGTTATCCGTGGCTGCCACGGTGCTTCCCCCGGTGCCTGGCTTGCAAGGGCCTTGGCGAAGACTCCTTCCAGGGCTTTGAGGACGTCGGGATGCTGCATAGCGGCAGCAAAAGTCGGGACAGGAGGGGCGGGAGCCTGGGTCCCTTGCTGGTTGCGGCGAGAGGTTTCTTCGCCGTTGTGTCGGCAAGGCTGAGCGCCGGACTGCTGGGTTGACTCGTTGTGGCTGGATGAAGCCATCTTGAACGGGATTCGAGGTGAACGAAGGTGAGTGAATATGGGGCTTCACAAGATCGAATAGTTGACACCAAGTAACTTATGGTGCCCTTCCTCTAGCGCCAAACTATTGACGAGCCTTTTCGGTCGACGGTTAAAATGATAAATGCCGAAAGTAAAAGATTGAAAACGAAAGGAGGATTCAGTTTAATTATGGTTTTATTAGGCGATCACGAGGTCGGCCTCTCGTACGAGGTCGGCACTTGCGATATACTTACAATTCTTGCAATGAGTTTCTTACAGTTTTAGGGAGAGAAAGTAGAGAAAAGGCAGAGTTAGTTGAGGTTCAACAACCCAAAATAAATGAAATGAGCTGCTATTTATAGTAGCCTTTAATGTGGTATTGTTCAGCCACTGTTCACCGGTCTTGTCGCACAGTGGCCTTGCAGTGCAGTTCGGCGTCCCTTTGACATTCATTTAATGCGATTTGAGATTTCTTCAATCATTACTTGCCAGGCATTAAATGCCAGCATGGGGGGCATTTAATGCTGGTAGGCTTTATTGACTAGATTTGCTGGTAGAGCGCTAGGCCATAATAACCTGTCCTATCATCTAATGATGGCCTTCCAAGTGGGAATATCTTAATGCTCGTCGAGCCCCGCCCTTTCCTTCTGGTCGGCCACCCTGGATCTTCAGGTCGGCATCTTACTTGAACGTGCTTGCGAGACAGCCAGTTGCCTTCTTCCTGCCCGGCGCCCACCCAGGTCGGCTCCTGTCCGGACTGAGCCAGGTGCCGGTCTAGGGAAACGTTCTCACGGCGATTCTGCATGTCTTTAATCTTTAGTTCAGCTCGGCACCCCGGCGTTAGACTGGGGTCTTCAGCTCGGGTCCTAAGAGGTCGGCTCTGGTTCATTCTGGGCTAACTGGGTTATCAACAATTGTTTAATTAATTAGTTTGTATAATTATATAATCAAAAAATATAATTTTATTAATCAATATATTAATTACATATTTATATTAAAAATTATAATTATATTTTATATTAATTATAGCTAATATATATTATATATAATATATTATAATTATAACTATAATTATATTATAATTACAACTATAATTATAACTAAAATATATTATATATAATATATTATAATATAATTATAATTATATTATATATAATATATTAATTATAACTAATATATTATATTACTTTTAATTACAAATATATATAATTAAGTAAGTAACATATTTAATCTAATTTAAACGTATATAAATTATATCATTTTAAAAAAAAAATCGGCGAGGGCCGGCCGGAGAGGGAATGGTCGGCTGCCTAAGAAGGCGGCCTTTGGAGTGGCGGGCCGACTATGGCGGCCGCATAGCAAAAAAAAATATTATTTTTAAAGTAATAAGGGTAAAACTATCTTTTGGGGGAACTGTAAGTTAGTAATAGGGGGCGGTATTTAGTAATTCAGATTGTCTAATGTCACATGAGAAAAAGATTCTGAGCATTTTAGGTAAGATATCATCTTCAAATGAAAAAAAAAGGGCAAAATCTTAGTTGATGTTGCATGTAGAAAGTAAAATATATCTCTACTTGGGTTAATTTTAAGACATGGTAATACACCCGATAAAAAAACGTAAAAGTATCATTTAAGTGAAACTTCTCAAATATATTTGATTGCACAAAGTTCAAAAGAATTATTGGAATGATTAGGAGATGAAACAGAATGCAAAGCAACTAAATTAAAAGGAGAAACCAAGAGCTGCAGTTTCAAACATAATAAGTAAACACTTCCACAGAATAAAACAGATGAGCATCTTATATTATCAATACTCATACCAATGAAAAAAGAGTATAAAATTGCAGAAAACATGATAGAATAAGAAATAACATGTTCAAATAAGTATCCGACATTTTTTGCATGTTGACCATATCCTTCAGATTGGTCACTCTTGAAGCAATTCACGGGCCTTTCTCGCCCAAACATCATAAGTCTCATTCGAGAACATAACAAAATGCAAATGGAATGCAAAATTTGATGGTAATGATTAATGTATACATCGATATTATCATATTCGTTCTACTAGTAAGGTTTCACAAACATTCAGTTATTAAATGAAATACTCACAAAACATGGCATTTACAAGGTTTCACAAACATTCAGTTATTAAATGAAATACTCACAAAACATGGCATTTACAGGTGAAAATAACCAGCAGGAAAGATAAAGCAAATGTTACTTCCATTCCCAAATTCTTTCTCCCAAAAGTCATTCCAACAAATATTCAAAACACAACACAACGATTCCGAAAATTTAGATTCAAATACAACCGATAAAAGGGGTTCAAAAAAATTACCTCTTTGAAGTCTCCTACAAATTCCATGATTGTAGATAAGGCTACAACTGTAGCTTTATCATAAGGATACCTATAAGCATAAAACATGGAACAATAATAATTCAATTTACAATAGCAAATGAACCTAATTAAAATATCAGAAGCAAGTAAATTAGCATTTGTATTCCTAACTTCAAATACCATCTTTCTTTCCGACCAAGAATTTCATCCTAGGAGTTTGTATACATTAAAAAGGCAAAAGTTGAGAAAGCTCTAAACAATAGATCAAAAATTAAAAATTAAAATAAGAAATAAGCGAGATCAAAGACCTCACATATATCTTTTAATCCAAAGCCTAGTAGTCAAATATTACATTAAAAAAAAAGCCACACACCTTAGAGGCCTGTAGAAATATTATTACCCAAGGCTGACAAGTCGGGGCATTTACGCTTATCATGGCCAGTTCGATGACGGAAACAACATGTTCGAGAACTCTGCAACATGGATTTCTATTTTCTTGATTTTAGAAGTTTTCCACAACCTTTTGTACGTACATGCTCAGGGTCGCTTAATCGAACAATCTCATCCCAACTTTCTATTTTACTCGAAGGTTTAATCGTGTATTCTTCTACATCAATTCCACCTATCTCAATCTTCAAAGCCTTGAGTTTTTCCATAAGCAATTTACTCCTGGCCTCTATCAACGATGCTTCATCTACGAGCTCTTGTGCTAATTGCGTCACTGTGCCATGTCTACCTAGGATAGACTGGCCTGCTATAAGATTATGTGGCGTTGCATGAATAAGGTTGTTCTTTTAATGTACTTTTTTGGTACGAGCATCACACGTTCGATCCTCATCCAACACAACATGTGTCGGCAAAGATATCTTTAAAACTCAAAGTTCTTACAACGACAAGTTATAATATTCTCGAACACATGAAATCGACGTTGGTGTCTCTCTTCCATATCAAGCCGCCAAACCTCATAAATGCGGCTTTCGCTATTGCTTGTCATCATTTTACATATGTAGCTAGAACTCTTCTCAAATCGGCCTGAAACAATAAAAATATGGTTTTCATGTAGATCTCAGCCAGTTGCTTTTCAATTGCAAACGTAGTGTTGATCCTTGGTTTCTCATAAAAATCGACGTGGCCATCCATCAACTCTTCATGTCATTGGTGTGCAATAGCCCTACTAAAACGTGTGAAAAAGTCATTCAATGAGCATTTCTTGTCCAGATATCTCTTGAAGAACGCATGATTACTCTCAACACGCTGGCTACTTGACATATCGGCAGAGAAGACATGTTTTATGTAAGGTGGAACCCAACAATGTCGAATTTCATACATTTTGGACTACCAATCATTAGCACTCAACTGAGAATCATTCATCAATGAATTCCACTAACACTCAACTCGGTCGGACTCTCCGAATCATTAATAATTTCTGATAAACTGTGGTGATGCAACTTATGAACAATGGGACCGAGTTTCTCCGAGAACTTGTTTAGTATATGTCAAATACAACACCAATGAATAGTATTTGAAAATACTTCACTCACAGCAAGAGATATAACAGTGTTTTGATAAGTTATAATGATATTTGGATGAGGTTGGTTCGGCATTGCTTCTAAAAATTTACCGAATAACTACACAAAAGACTCGTTCTTTTTATCACTAAGCAACCCGACCCTAAAACCCGTTGTTTGTCTATGAAGATTTACACCAACAAAGGGCACAAACACCATTCCATACTTGTTTGTGTTACACGTAGTATCAAAGACAACTGTATCACCAAACAATGCATACGAATTTCTTGGGTTGCTATCAACCCAAAAGCACCTCATGAAATTTTCCGCATCATTTCTCTCATAAACAGAGAAAAAATTCTTGTTCCTTTCCTTTTCCATTTCAAATTGTTGAATCAATGTGTGCACATCGTGTTTATTTAATTCAGCCTTATGCGCAGCTTCTTCATTCTTGATATCCTTCTCCAAACATCCCATCATGGACGGACCCCCAACATCAATCTCAAACAACCTAACTTGTTGGCAAGTCGAAATGTTTGCCTCCCTATACTCTTGCATTAGTGCTCTTTTCGCAGCCGACGCACCACAATGGGAATTAAGTAAATGAACCTTCCTAAGGGTAACCAGTGGATGATTGTGTTGCTCTATAAAATACTTCACAACCCAAACTTCTTTTACTCTGCAAACACTCATTCGAGCTAGACAACCACATCTCGTCTCTCCCCTTTTCCCTTTCTCATGTTCGAACCTCAGCATATTTGTGTTTATTAATGTAGAATTCATAATTTATTTTTCCTTCTTTCGAGCAACTGAACATCTACCACACAAAATTGGTTTGTTTATTTTTATTTTGTTTTTGCAATTTTGAGTACAAATGCTAAGCCTGCTTCTTTCGTATACGGGTTGTAGAAATCACGAGCCTCTTCCCACGTTTGAAATTCCAAACCCTCATTTGTCCTGATCAATTTGAGTAGTAAACACTTGGTCGTATTCTTTGACCTGCATTTCTATAGAAAGTAACAATAATTCATGTATTAAAATCATAATTTACATGAAGAAAAAACATAAATTGGTTTATTCATTCAAGTGATGGTTTTCAATCCGTTCATATTTAATTTACAAAAACTCATAACAGTGGCAAGAAAACCCCTAGAAATAATATAAATCTTACCAATAGAAGTCATTGTGAGTGAGTTTTCTCCGTTTTCCTATATTCACTCTTCAACTTCTGTGCTTAATTGAGAAGTTTTTTTGAATTGAGAAGTGATTAATTGAGAAAAGATTTCTTGAACATAATGTAACACCCCAATCCTTTTATTATATATGAGCTCGACTTTAGTTCCAGAAATAGAAAGTTTTATTTATTCCAAGTTCTATTTATTTTTTTTAGCCTTAAATTGATTTATAAATCCTAAGTCTAAGCCAAGGAGGATCCGTTCGATTTTTTTATTTATTTTGGAATCAAATTTATTTAGCCTAAGTATCGGTTTCATTTTTACCTTAGAAAAAGGTCGTGGACTTGGCCATTTTTAATCTGAGTCGAACGTTAGAAAAATTGAGAAAATAAAATAAGGGTCGAAGCCTAGTCGAGCCAAGACCCCTGCCCAAGAAGCCACACTGCCCAAGCATCCAAGGTCACAATATTTTTCTAAAAATCATGAGTTCTGTACCAATTTGGATTAACGAAGCGGTGATCCCATCAAAACATTTTATCATGCTAGGGGTAAGTTCTGGTGAAAAATTTATTAAACCAGAAACAAGAACCTTCCACCTCGTCAACCTTGATGATGTTGGACTCAGCCGAATGAAACTCTAGTAGAAAATACAATGGAGTTCAACTCAGACAATATAGTGTTTGTGAATTACCAGAGACGTCAACCGGCCTACTGACTTCCTCACTGGCATCGGGTCCTCCACCTCCCAGAGACGCATTCTTTGCCCTGGCGATATTCCTCTCCGCCTCCGTACCCTCACACGGATAGACCAGATGAGATACCCTTCATTCAGATTAGTGTAGTCGGTCCTACCTTTTGGTGCATCTACCACACTGTAATGCTGGCTTGTTCGCCGGGACTCTCCCCGAACCAGAATCTGCTATTTTTGTATTTTTCGTTGCAGTTGTCAGCTTTTCCTTGTACATTTTCTTGCTTTTGTTTTTGGTTCTTCGTTTTACTTTATGTATATCAGACATTGGACTTGTAGCATTGTGACTTTTCAGCCCATTTAGGGCCTTTTTATATACAGGTTGGGGGTTCGGCCTTAACCCCCCACCCTCCTGGGGTACTGTTGTTTGTTTAAAAAGAAAAGTCAAGTTTAGCCAACGCACGAGCCATTGAATGAAGAAAAAGTGATTAAGCTTGTGAGGACATGTAAGTGCATTATTGATAGGTGCATTATTGAGTTAATGATGGGCCAGAAGTTTCTCGGTGGAATGCATGCCATGGATCACGTCAGGGATGACGTTGATCATTTTGTACTGACCCTCGTTCCTTACTCTATAAACGGACGAGTTCATTTTGAATAAAGGGACATAAGAAAAACGAGAGCCTAGTCTATAGTTTTCTCTCTCTAGTCTTTCTTCTCCCATTGTAATGTGTGAGTAATGATAAAGTTCCTTCCAAAGGAGCATATGATGTAATAGAGTTCAAGGGTTTTCTACCTGAGATTTTTTTTTTCTTATTGTTAAATAAAACATATCTTAGTTTGTTCAGCCGAGTTCTTATGCCACAACCACCGGAGCGCCTAGAGGGACTAAAGCCGTTCGAGCTGAAGAAGTACCAGAAGGGGAAAAAAGTAAGCAGATATGTCCTTGGCATTGGTAAGGAGCAATACAAGAACTGCAGAAGAAACATAAAAGGTACGATTTTCAAAATATAGATAAGAATTCTAAGTTCAAGTCTTAATCGACAGAACTAAGAAAATCCTTAATTTGCAATGAATAATGATGATTTTTGGCTAATGTCGTTCAAAATAATGTTTAAAGACGTATTGTCTCAAAACATTAAGAAAACAAAATTAACAAAAATGTTAAAAGGAGACGAACAAAGGTTGGATAACCTAGTTCAAACTTATCGTTCTACACCGACAGACGCTCAACATGCAACTGCTAGAGCCTATTTCTTAATGGAATGATTTCCTTAGTTACCGCAATTAAGAAGTCAATAAAGAAAGTAGAAAACAAGCATCCATTTTAAGTGTTTAGTCTTTCCCAAAACTCTAAGTAAAATTCTCAGTTCATTACTTTTGATTAATTGCTTAATTGCATTATTTAACATGTTTTTGAATATGTACAACTTCCGCACGAAAATCAACCCATCTAAAAATCTTGGTATCAGAGTATGGTATCAAAGAAAAATCCTATTGGATAATAGATCTTTTTATCAATATTTTCTGAATTTGTCTTCTAATAAGGAATTAAAATTTAGAATAAGGATTACCAGTATTCGTGATCCCATCTTAAGGTGGAGACAGATAGAAAACCTGCTTGGAATATGAATTCCAGTACGGATAATGAAAACAGAGGTATATGACAAGATCTATGTCCTGATAGTGATTTTTCACAAGTTTCATTTAATGAAAATGCAAAAAAGTTTTGAAGCTAGCTTAACAATAAAACATGATGTTTTGACAAAGATTCAAAAATCAAGAATAAATATTAAAAAAAAAATTACAACATTCTAATGTTAGATTTCTTTGATAGAAAAAATGGGATCTTTAATTTTGTTGACACGCAACAATTGCATGTAGTCATAAGAGATGTTAAAAGGAACAATATATCTGCCTTTGATTACTAAAGCATAAATACTAAAAAATTTGGAGAAGATTCTGTCTTCTATAAGAAATAAAATTTCAGCAAATCGTCTAGGAGCAATAAAAATTTTGCATAAAGCTAAGTTTCAAGAAGGGATTGATACACCTATAAAAATGACACTAACTGATGATAGAAAAGATTGCATATTAGGTGCAACAAGAGCAAATCTTGCCTATGGTAAGTTCATCTTCACAGTTTATCCTAAATTCAGAATGTCTACCCAAACTGCAAGCTTAGATAAAACATTATCTTTCATTCATCATTTTGAAAGAGACAATCTAATGAACTATGGAGACAAAGTCTTTAGTGTTACATATGTTATAAGTTATGTATTGACTAATAGTCATCATAGTATAGATTATAAGAAAAAAAAATCTTAGATTGAACAAGAAGATATCTTTTCAGATATATGTTCAGTAGAAGAAAAAACCTTATGTGAATTAGTACTTTTAGAAGAACATTGGACTACTGATATAGCTAAAGGAAAAAACTCAATAAAAATTCTATGTGAATTAAAGAAAAATTCTTTAATCATAAAAGAACCAAGTAGACAATCTGTTTCAGATTCCTAAAATATTCGAAATAGCAAATAGTAAAAATGAAATTGTTGGTAGCACCCATGTGAGGGCATTACCAGTAGAGGTAGCATTGAATCTTCCTAGATAGCTCATACTTCAACCTGCATTAACTTTTCTCTCTCTAAAATATTTCTTCCCTCAAATCCCTAGCCTCGTAGGGTTGTCCATTGTCGCCGCGCCTCCTCTCTACAGGATTCTCCACGCGGCCCAGTTTTGGTTGCGATGCTTGCCTCTCTTGGAGCCAAAGACCCCGCCGGTGTAGGGCTAGCCAGATCTGCTATGTTGTCTATGTCGCAGGATGGGAGTTTTCAGTTTTCGAGTGGGGTAATGTTTCAGGACTCCAACCAACATTCTTGTTGTGGGTCAGGGTTGAGGTAAGACCCCCCCTCCCCTCTCTCCGTCTCTCTATCTCTGATTTGGTAGTTTGGGCTTGATCGGGTGGTTGGACTGATGGAGCTTTGGTGGGATTGGCTTGGTCCGTAGGTTGACGTGAGGCTTTGGAGACTGGTAGGTTGTGCGGTTGATTGGGTTGTTGGGGTTACGAGTGCTGTCGGTGAGAGGATTTGGGGA
>CACSLK010011299.1:6348665-6363922 GCA_902706635.1 Striga hermonthica | reverse complement strand
CCCGGTTTAATGGATAAAGCGGATACATATTGGAGGATAAGCCCACTAAGACATCTAAGCCCAACGATAGGGGTCAAGCCCAACTTGGGCCCAAAAGGTACACTCCCCCTAAAAAAGGGGGCCAAGGTACCTCACTCTCTCATTCTCTCCTCATTACATTACTACACTTTATCTCTCTTGAGCTGAACACTGACTTAAGCATCGGGGGCCCGATGCCGGGGCCACCCCCGGTGTTTTGGTTCTGCAAGTGCGGAGGCCGTTCGAGTTGAAAGAGCCGGGTGAAATCTATTCACTTCACCTGTTGCACCTGCTGATGAAAATGATGAATTAGGTGATGCAAATGTGGTTGAAAGTGAGGATGAATACTACAGTGGGAAGGAGTCTGATGAGGAGGATGTGAACAAGGTTGAAGCTCCTCTGTTCAATCCACTTCAACAGTACAATCCAAGGTTGAAGCTTGGAATGGTTTTCAGCACAAAGCATAAAGTTAGGATGGCAGTTCACTCATATGCAATTAGGGAAAAAAGAAATGTGAAAATTACTAAGAATGACACCCTCAGATTGCATGCTAAGTGTGTTGAGCCTGAATGTGAATGGAGGTTGCATGCAGTAAAGATTACTGATTCAAGTACATATAGAATCAGAGAATATGTCTCCAAACATTCTTGTCCAATGACCATGGATGTTAAAAATCTTAATTCAAGTTGGTTGGCTGGGAGATATCTCCATAAGTTCCAGTCAGATCCTACAAGAAAACCCAAAGGATTCAGAGTTAATTGTGTGCAAAGTCTAAGGTGTAATGTCACTCCATTTCAGGCATGGAGGGCAAAAAAAATTGCTTTGGAGAAGCTGGAAGGAAACATAGAGGAACAATACAAACTGTTGTGGGCATATGCAAATGAAATAAGGAGATCTAACCCTGATTCAACTGTGGTAATTGGGTTGCACTAGGATCAAACATTTGAGAGGATTTATGTTTGTTTTGCTTCACTGAAGATAGGTTTTCTAAATGGGTGCAGAAGGGTTCTAAATGGGTGCACCAGGATCAACCCCATGTTTCTAAATGAGTGCAAGGTGGAGTAATATTAACAACTGTGGGTTTGGATCCAAACAACAGTATTTTTCCTATTTGTTATGCTGTTGTTGAATTAAAAAATGGTGAAACATGGGGTTGGTTCTTGAGGTTATTGAAGGCTGATCTTGGAACTAAAGATGATTATCAATGGTGCTTCATGTCAGACAAGCAGAAAGGTCTTATCCAAGCATTCAATGATGTGTTTCCAAATGCTGAACATCGGTTTTGTATTAGACATATGCAAGGTAACATGAGGAGAGCTGGTTTTATTGGACAGTCATTCAAATTAGTTGTGTGGAGGGCAGGAAAGGCCACAACTGTGAATGATTTTGTAAGGAGGATGTCTGAGGTAAGACAACTAGAAGAGAAGGTATATGATTGGCTTAAAGACAAGCCTCCTGCCAAATGGAGTAGATCTCATTTCAGCACATTGGCTAAGTCAGACA
Source organism: Striga hermonthica (assembly GCA_902706635.1). Classification (NCBI taxonomy): domain Eukaryota; kingdom Viridiplantae; phylum Streptophyta; class Magnoliopsida; order Lamiales; family Orobanchaceae; genus Striga; species Striga hermonthica. The sequence goes on along the minus strand of CACSLK010011299.1, from coordinate 6,362,401 downwards.
TCTTGCTAAACAATCTTTGTGAGACCTTTAATGGGAACATTTTGGAGGCTAGACAGAAGCCTATTCTAACTATGCTGGAAATGATTCAGTTGTATTTGATGGAAAAAATGCAAAAGGCCAGAGAGAGAGAGCTACCAAGAAATGGAGAAAAAGTGTCATTTGCCCTAGGATTAATAAGATTGTGCAACAAAACCTGCAGAACATTCCTGATTGTATCCTTATAAAAGCAAGTGAATTTAACTATCAGATAAGCTGCAGCAATGGTTCTCAATTTTCTGTTGACCTATCCATTAAGACATGTGGTTGTAGGAAGTGGGATCTCACTGGAATTCCTTGTGTTCATGCTTTATCTGCCATTAGATGTGGGGGGTTTGAAGTAAATGACTTTGTTGACAGATGTTACTATCTGGATACTTACAAAGCTGTATATGCAAGCATCTTGATGCCAATGAATGGCAGAGACCAATGGCTTATGTCCAATTTTATACCTGCCAAACCCCCCAATTTTGGGAGAGGGGCAGGTAGACCCACCACAGATAGAAGGTTAGAACCTAATGAGGTTATGCCAAAAGAAAAGAAGAGGAATAGAAGACAAAAATGTATTAATCCCCACAAGATTCAAAGGCAAAATAATGTGATCACTTGTGGAAACTATGGTTCAAAGGGTCATAACAGAAAACATTGCAAAAGCACATCTGAATTTGCAAGTCAAGTCACTCAAGAAGATACTCTCCCTCCCACTCCACAGGTGATATTTAAAAATGATATTTTCCTTTTTTTTATGTTTATTTTTACATATAATGATGGTTACTATTTTTCTTTATCATAATTATATAGGTTCATGAGAATACAACAAGTGAATTTGCTAGTCAAGTCACTCAAGAAGAAGTTATTCTCCCTCCAACTCCACAGGTGATAATAATACTGATAATGTTATTTCCTTTATTTCATTATATGTACTTACTTACTTGCAATATTTAGGTTCTTAAGACCTCAATCCCCAATCCTAAGAAGTCATCAAATCCAAATCAGAATATTGTTATCCAGGTGATAATTGTTTATAAAGTTATTGACATTTTTCATCATTAATGTTTGATATAATAGAATATATATATATATATATATATATATGGTACATTAATATGTTTTTATTGCTTTCAGGATGGTGCATTGAATGATGCTACATTGGAGCAACCTCCAACCATGTGGGACCAACTTCAGTCCCAACAGAACAATGAGCCTGGAGGATCTTCAACATATAACATGAAGCCCCGAAAATATGTCACATTTTCAGACTTGAATGCATGTCTTGCTAAACAGGGTACAAAAATGGTACAGAGGAAGGGCAAAAGAAAGAAGAAGAATTGATGTAGTTGCCTATTTTGGATGAAGAAACATTAATTATTGTTTTGGTTATGTTATGGGCTGATGTTCTTCAGATTGTTTTTGTGAAACTGGGATTTGCTTATGTTTGGGTTGATGTTCTACAGATTTTTTTTTTGTGAAACTGGGATTTGCTCATGTTTGGGATCTTAAACACTCAACTTTTTTGTGTTATAATTATGGCAATGGGTTTTATGATTCAACCTATGTTGGTTTTATGGTTATTGATGTGGTTTGATGGTTTGATGGTTATAGCTAGCTTTGACTATGGTATGATGGTTGAATATGCTTATACTTGTAGCTGTTGTATGATGTTTATGGCCTTTGGTGTGATTGTTTTATGCTATACTGGTTTTATCTTTGGTGTTGTATGATGTTTGGCAGGAAATCAATATAATCAATAACATTATAAGCTATAAACATCACTGATCATATGTTAGCTTTTTTTTGGTTGGAAACAAAGTCACTGATGGATGGAAATCCAATAAAAACTGATCCTCAAGATGATACTCAATGTGGCAGATTCATTCATCAAGAATATATCCTTACACAAATCAAGTACTTAACAGATCCTTACACAAAAGTACTTAAAATAGCTAGGTAAATTGAAATTGCTTCATCAAGTACTTGCTTACACAAATCAAATCAAACACATTCTAACAAAATACAAGACCAAGAAACAACAAGGTGTCTGATTCATTAGATAAATCCTAAACACTTGAACAAAATAATTAAGCACCAAGAAATCAATAAGTACATCTTCAATTTGCGCCTCTGATTCTCCAAAATTTCAACTTGTTTCATCAGTGTCTCCTTCTCTTCACGAAGCTTCCGAATCACATATAGACTACGTCGAGAAATTGGGGGATCTTCCCAAGCAAAAAAATTACAGCCTCCAATCTGAATTAGGGCAACAATAATGTTTTAGAAAATTGAAAGAAGGAGAAAATACATGGCAGAACAGAGCTTAAGAGAAAAGCGTACCTCCCAATATTCACACCCGTTGAATCGCCTACCCGGGTTGGCTTCAGTCCACGAGGTCCACAGCTTCGCTTTCTTCCCACAGTTACAAAACGGAGAGACCTTGGGGCTACTGACCGACGAGGACATGATGAATTTGGGATTTTTCTTAGGCCTTGGAGAATGGACCGAGCTATGGATGAAATTGGAATTTTCTTAGGGTTTGAGAAATGAAAATGACGAGCGGCGAGAATTAGGGATTTTTCCCTCCACTTTAAGACACCCGTTCATGATTTTAACTGATGTGGCACATTAAAAAAAAAAGAAAAATTAAATACAAAATCCAGGTAAGCAAGCCGGTAAGAGTTACCCTTGTTAGCCGGTGGCAGGACTATTTATCACGTTTTTTGGAACTTACAGGACCTTTTCTAAAAGTTGGTCAGGTAAAGGACTAAACCTCAAATCGGTGCCACTTAAAGGACTAAATCTCTAATTTTTCCCTAAAATGGCGCCTAAAACTTTTATTTTTACCTTTATCAGTAACTTTTTAAAATTTTATTGAAAAAATGGCTCCCAATCAATTGAAATTCAATTTTTTTTAAAAAAAATCAATTTAATTAATGTAAAAAAATATTTTGGTCAAATATTGCGACTTTTACCTTTATTAGTTGTATAGTTTAAATTTTGTATATAATTTATTGACAAAACTCGGCGCCATTAACTGTATTAGTTACATGGTTTGAATTGGGTATATAATATATTGACAAAAGGAAAAAATTATATAAATTAATCAAATTAACAATTATTCATAACTTACGCGTCAATATTAACTTGGACATAAATAGAATAGTCAATTATTTATAGTTTAATAAATTACTCAACTACTTATTTTTTTTATTTAGATAGGTTATTCAAAAATAAATTTTGTTAAAATTAATGAAACAATATAACTTTTATATTTATACTTATTATTCACATAGGTTTTTAAATATATGATAAAATTTTACCAAAAGAATTATTTTATAGAATCACATTATAATCCAATTGAATTTATGAAATAAAGTTTGAAATGACACTTATTGTTGTAGCAACTTTTGTTACTTACCGAGTACCGAATCGAAGGATTCGTTCCCCGTGTCGATCTCTCGAGGAAGGTTAGCCGGATTATTATGTACGATTATTCAACCACAAAAAAAAAAAAAAGGAAATTAAGTTTCTACACATTCTAATTCGGAAGATTGGTTTTGATTATTAACTACGAAAGCTCAAACAAGCAAATTGAAATGACCAAGCAAATACGATGAACAAGAAAGACTGGAGAAGCTAGGGAGTCGAATATAATTATTTTGGTTCGAAATGCAATTATCGGGCTAGTAATCGTTCGGTTAAATGATTCGAATAACCTACACGTTCAGAGATTCGTCCTCAATAACTTTTTATAACAAGAGAACAAATGTGAACGGCAAATTAACGAGTTATTTAAGACATAGGCAATACAGTTACAAACAAACCTACTTTATACTTGTCTGTTTCAATCAAATCCTCCCTTTTCGGTTCTAAGAGTCGATTAAATTAGATTAGAGGGCAGTTAACTGACTAATCAATTAGAATGAACATCATCAAACGAGAACGAATCAAATGTAATTGAAAATCAATTGGAAATTGAAGTGTCACCCTTAAACAATATCAACATCAAGCACGATAATTGAAAACCCTATTAAAGATCAACTCGCATAAATTGAACAATGGACAATCTAGATGAACACAAACGAAATCAAAACATCATCCCTTATTCCCCAACAGTTGAATTAGCCACTCATATTTGATTCAACATCAACAATTTCAATAATCAAGACAAACATATTCATGGATTAAAGGAATAAAAAATCTTGCTATTGATAAAATCTTAAAGTTGAATCCAACAAACAAGCTAAAATCCAAAATATTAGAGAAGAAATTGAAGCGAAAATCCAAGATGAAAGGTTGAGTATTTTCAAAGAAAAAGTGAAAGGAACGAGAATGAAGATGATCCATTAGGTATGAGAACAAGTCCATATATATATGGCTCGAAACCGAGCAAAAACATGTCGAAAAATAAGTCGGTACACGCATGTGAAGCGGCACGAGGGGTCACGCACCGCGGCGCGGGGGTCTGAACGCGCTGGTTTCTGGGGCGCGGTGCGAGGGCGCGCAGTGCTGCAGCGTGGGGACTGGGCGCCTGGAAGCCTTTAGCAGGGTGGTGGTGCGTGGCGCAGCGCGGTGGTCTGACTGTCGCGGCGCGGGGCTCGGCACGTTGCGGGGCCTGGGCAACAAGACCGATGAACAGTGGATGAACAGTGCCAGACCTGTGGGTACTATAAATAGATGATCCTGCTCATTTATTAGGGTTGTTGAATCTCTTAACTACAACTTTCTCTCTCTAGAATCCTGTAATAAATTCTCGTAATCATTCCCAAGTGTAAAAAAAGTGCCGACCTCACTTTCAGAGGCCGACCTTGTAATTACTTAATAAAATCCAATTAAACTGTATTTCTTTCATGTCTTTTATTCATAACTCTCGTTATTCCATATTTTAACCGTTGATCGGATCCGTCCATCAACAATATTAACCCACACAAATGGACCAACAACAAGCCATGAGAAATTCACATTAGGCTCTCTTACAAGCCTTCAGGGCTAAAACAAAAGAAGAAGTACAAACAAACTTATCAAAATAAAAGTTACATTCAGAGAAACTGCCTGCAAATGAATAGATATCAGGAACAGTACTCATCAATTCCCAATGAGCTTCAGTCATCTAGTTCAACATATGAGCAGCCTGGAAAGAATCTACCCTGCAGCATAAAAAAGAAGAATGGCCCAGTCTCTTGAAGTTTTCTCAGTCCCCATCTCACTGCCTTGAGTGTTGCTTCTTCATTATCCTTAGCCTTTTTACTGCAATCCAATCATCTATATTGCTTATTTCTCTCAAATTCCACCAGACCCCCAAGCCAACAGACCCATCTGGAAGTAGGCAAACACTGTCAGTTAGGATCAACTGCCTTCCCCTCCCCCAGCCATCTCATTCTCATTCAATTCATCAACAACAGCTCTATGAGTATTTGAAACACTCCCCTCTGATATCTCTTCATCCACGCCCCATCAACAATATCTTTGTCTACTATTCTTCTCCTCTTAAAAACCCAAGCTTTTTTGTTCTCCACAACCACCATAATAGGTAGGTTGAGAGATTTACTCTATCCTAGAAACATTTGTCTTTCCTCCCAGAGAAAAGGTCTTCCCATCAGTCCTTGAAATCTACCTTCGGTTTGTCAAGATGCACCCAGTAAATCCCTCTCAATTTTTTAGCAGTTCATAGCCCTTTGACATTTAAATAGTATATGCTTCAAGTTTTCCACCTCTTCCCCACAAACCTTACAGATGCTATCTATTTGAATATTTCTGTGTAGCAATTGAGTATTACTGCTGAGAAAACCATACCAGCATCTCCATAAGGAGTTGTTGATTTTGCTTTTCACTAGCAACTTCCATGTCTTCCTTCAAATATATTGCATTATCCTGCGGCCTGAACTGAAGTTGGTTGCCTTTTGAGATTTCATGTGTTGCTCAAGTAGCTATTTGAACATCTCTTTTACACTGAACAACCCCTTAGGGTGCTAGTGCCAAACCACTTTGTCATGAGCACCTGCATGGCTTATGGGAATTTTTACAATAAGGTCAGCCTTCTCAGGAGAGAATGTTTGTTTCACTCTGTCTTCATCCCACTCGACATTATTACTCTGGAACAGCTCACAAACTCTTTTGATTCTCATCTTATCCTAGAAAACTGTAAGCTAGGACAAAAGTTTTTGTTATGAGGAAGCCATGGGGATTCCCAGACATCATTTAACCTCTCATTCCCCACCTGGTATCTTACTCCTAGCTTTAATGATTTTCTAGCTTGAAGCCAACTTTTCCAAAGCCAAAAGTTACTACTTCTAGCAGAAACATAAAAAATGTTCTTATTCCAAAAACATTTGCCCTTAATCACCCTACTCACCAAGAGATTAGGTTTAGTAATGATTCTCTAAAGTTGTTTAATTAGCAAAGTTTCATTAAAAACCCTAAAATTTCTAAATCCCATTGCCCCACAATCTTTGGACATATAAAAAACATCCCACCCGCACTAATTTATTTTGTTCTTACTACTCTCAGAAGAAACATAACCCCATCAAAACTTAGTAATCTCCTTACATATATTTTGGCACACAGACACATGTATTCTAAAACAAGACATCACATAAGTAGGGAGGGCTTCCAAAATGGATTTAATAAGAGTTTCCCTCACAACCTCACTCAAAAAGTAATTTTTCCAATTATTCACTCTGCTCACCATATAATCTGTAACAAACTTGAATGTTTTCTCTTTGGATTTCTCAATACCTAGAGGAAGACCCAGGTATTTGGAAGCTTATAATCTAGAAATCCCATTCAACACATAGTGGATATCATTCTGTAAATTTTCAGGAGCATTTATTGTCAAGATTGAATAATTGGCATGAACCATCACCATAATGTCTAAGACTATGAAGAATAGTGTTAGCATGATAGGTATCATCTTTACAAAAGACAATGGAATCATCAGCAAAAAAAAGGTGGGACACAACAGGGGCAAATTTTCCATTCATTACTCTAGAGAACAATTTCAAATGACAAGCTTGTTTAATCAGATTAGAAAAGGGTTTAGAAATCAGTACAAATAGGTAAGGAGACAAGAGATCACCTTGTCTCAAACCTCTTGTAGGAACAACATAACCCAAGACAGAACCTTGCACATTAAAAGCAAATGATGAAGAGCATACACATGCAAGTATCAAAGAGATAAATCAGTTAAGAAACCCATTTTGGTGAGAACTTTAGCTAAGAAATTTCATTCCACACAGTCATAAGCTTTTTTCATATCAAGTTTAATAGCCATAAATTTATCATTGCCAGACCTTTTGCTATTTAGGAAATGGATACACTCATTGGCAATTACCACATTGTCAATAATTTTTCTACCAGGAATGAAAGAAAACTGAGCTTTGTCAATGCAACAATGTAACACAGATTTGAGTCTGTTAGCAAGTATCTTAGCAAGGATCCTATAAATAATAGTGCATAAACTGATAGGCTGTGGTCAGAAACAAATTGAGGATTTTTCTTTTCAGGGATTAATGTTAACACTGTATGGTTAAGTTTTTAGGCATCTTACCTTTGTGAAAGAAATTTTTAACAACAACACACAACTCAGATTTTATGGTAGGCCAAGCAGTTTGGAAAAAGGCTGGGGACATCCCATCAAAGCTAGGAGCTGTGTGTTGGTCTGTGTCCTATAGGGCAGTCTTAACCTCATTATCAGAAACCTCTCTAATTAAAGACATGTTCATCTCTTCAGTGATAGACAAATGAATACCCAAAAGATTACAATTGCCCACCAAAAGATTAAAAGATTTAAATAATGTGGAAAAGTATCTAACCAGCTCATACACGGTTTCAAGGTTATTAGAACACATACTCTCATTTGCCTTCACTAGACTACGAAAAATATTCACATTCCTTCTCGGCCTCATACTAGCTTGGAAGAATCTAGTGTTCTTGTCCCCATCCTTCAACCAGCCAAAAATCCCCTTATAACTTATATGCAACTTATCCCTAAAGAAAGCCCACTCATCCCAATTCCTATTTCCCCATAGGGCATCAAGTCTATCTAACTCTTCCTTGCAATTACTGATGATTTTCCTCGCATTGAATTCTTTATTATCTTTCTGCATCAATAGGGCTTTTTTTACATTTCTAATCCTAACCCGAAGCCAAACAATTCAGGCCCCTCCACAGGAAAAATCCAAACCTTCATCACAACATCAGAAAATCACTTAACTTTAGCCCATCTAGATTCAAAATAGAATCGTTTTCTGTGGGATTCAATGGTACAATTTGACTCCAAAACAAGCATATTGTGATCAGAGGATGCCATAGAAATATTAATAACTCTAGAGTTAGGGTTATCTAACAACCACCTAAGAGAAACAAAGAATATAGCAAGCTTGACTTCAATGAAGTCATTTCCCTTTCTCATATTGGACCAAGTAAACTTTGACTATAGCAAGCTTGACTTCAATGAAGTCATTGCCCTTTCTCATATTGGACCAAGTAAACTTTGACCCAAACACAACAATTTCCACACCCCCTAGACATTTAACGAAGTCTCTGAATCATCTGAAGCTATCCTTTCCCCTATTGATACCCCCTTATTTCTCCTGGCCATTTGGCCATTGAAAATGTCATCAAGATAACCCCCCAAAAACCAAGAGTCTCTCCATCTCAAGCTATGCATAATAATAGAGGACCATTGATGTTGTCTAATTTAATTATCAGGATAAGCATGGATAAAAATATCCCATTGACTCAACATACCCCATTGACTCTCTTCTACCCCCTCCAAAGCAAAATGAACCTCAAACCCAAAATCAAAACAATTAAATGCTAAGATATACACCATCTGGGACCAACATAGGAATAAACCTCCACTAGTTCCACAAGGCTTAGAATAATACCATCTATCTGCTACTTTAAGCTTCCTACAAACAGAGATAACAATTTTTCTTTTTCTTTTTTTACTTCTGAAAGAAAAACAAAATTTGGGGAGTGAACCCTTCGGGACTCTTTAAAATGGGATATTGTAAAGGATCCCCCCAAATATCTACAATTCCATACACATACTTTCATTGCAAACCTCGGGACCAGTTAGGTTTGGTTTCCTCCACCACAGAATGAGTACTTTGAGAAGACAATTTTGGCATTTTGCCAAACTTAGTTTTAGTTGACTCTTCTTGAAAAGCATTTCCTTCTCTGATTTGAAAAGTTCTTTTAGATTTCAGAGTTTGAAAAGGCAAAATTTTAGACTTTTTAAGAGCAGAATACGCAACCATATTTTCACTCACAGGTTCTTTACCCAATTTTTTTTTTTTCTTTTAAGAGTTTTTTGCTTTCTATGAAGAATTGCTTTCTCTGAAGAACTCTAGCCCTTATATACCCATGTTGGGCATCAATATTCACAAGTTGAGATGACATAAGTCTTGACTCTTCAGATATAGTTTCCAGAGATTGGAGACTGTTGGAATTTTTACCCCCAGCATGGCCTAAACTACTCTCATCCATGAAACTCCCCATTTTATCAAAACCAGGGCCAGCTAGTTTTTCTACATTAATAAGAGCCAGAGGGCTCTCTTGACTCTTACCACCTATGCCACTACCCTCATAAGCATTAGCTTCATTTCTATCTGGTCTTCTGTCTGAATATGTACGAGCAGTATTAGGATCCCTATTAGACTTATACCCACTAATGTTGAGAGGGTCAACCCTCAGTCACTAACCAAATTTCCCTAGGTTAAGAGTATTTTTATGGACATCCTCTTTCTTAGGTGCACAATTTTTATCACTATGAGCCAATCTACCACAATAAAAATAAAAGTTTTGGGGACTTTTATACCTGAAATACACCCACTTACTTTCATTACCCAGCTTTATTTTACTACCTCTCAGGATTGGCCCTTTCAGTTGCATCTCCACTAGCACTTTAAGGATATTTCCTTGGTGGCTATAAGCTCCTGGCATTTGAACATCTAGTGGTTGTCCTAATAATTTCCCAATTTTGATCCATGTTTCAGTGCTGATCCAATGTAAAAGCCTATTATAGAGTATTGAGTACTTGTAAAATTAACATATTTTCTACATAATTCACAATCCGTTTAATTTGTTAACATTTGTCAAAATTTACTTTATAACAACATTAGAGCATTGGAGATACTCTTTTGCCATTAGACCATCATTTCCCATCAATCCCCCCTAATTTTTTGGAGGGCACCACGTAACACGAACATACCAAAAGATTTTTTTTCTTTTTTTTTCCAACGACATCATATCTCATTAACAAAACAGCCAAAAGGCAATGTACAAGGGGAAACCCCATCCTGGGTAACTGGGAGGATAAGCACACATGCTTTCCTAATCGAAACAGACCAAGCATAATAAATTAGAGCACAAAAGTCTTGCCTACAATACAAACAGAACCAAAACTACCCAACAGGGCCTGAACTAACTGGCTACCACCATAATACATAATACGGGAAAGACTGGAAATACAAAAATGATGAAAAATAAGCAGAGCTATAAAGCAGATAGGTCACTGACACTAGACCTAACCTATCTACTCTTCCCTTCAATCACTTTTTGCTGTTGGAGAGTTTGAAATCCAACCAATCCTTCATAGCAGTTTTGACAATCCAGTCTTCCTCTTGCCACTGATTTTCAAAGACCCAAAGGTTTCTAGCTCTCCACAACCACCACAAAATATAAGTAGAGAGTTGTATTCTCTCTTCAGCAATTTCAATCCCCTTCATTGAGCTAATCCACCACCACCAGTGCTTGAAACTCAGTTGCTCTTTTTGAACTCTATTCCAACTGACAGGTGAGATTTTCCACACCTTCCTTGCTCTGCTACACAGGAAGAAAATATGCTTTTGGGTTTCCACTGCCTCCCCACACATTTTGCAAATTGTCTCTACTATCACCCCTCTTCTCTGCAAGTTATGCTTCACTGGAAGGATGTTAGTGAAGCATTGCCAAATAAACAATTTCACCTTGGCCATCACTTTGAGCCTCCAGCATCTCCTTCTAGCTTTCACATTATCCTTCCCTAACTCACTGCACTCAGCCACAGATCTAGATTGTTTTTTTTCCTCAAGATACTTCAGGTATGCCCTTTTCACTGAAAACTTCCCTTTTACCATGGATGAGCAGCACCATTTGTCAACAAATCTAGGATTCAAAGTTTTAATCTGCAAGATTTTGTCAGCATCACCTTCATTGAAGAGGGCCTAAACCAAGTTGGCATCCCACATAACCCCCCCTGCTATCAACTGGTCTTTCACCAAAAACAGGTGTCCATCAATCTCAGCCTTCAATTTTGGTTTCTCATTTTTCAACCCTGGTATCCAGTTAAAATCATTTAACTTAGTACCAGCCCCATTATGGATAGTAATACTTACCTGATTCTGCAAATCAGGTAAAAGAGCAGCCCATGAGTTCCATAACCAAGATGCACCTCCAGCATTATGCCATTCAAACATAGAGAAATTTTTGAAATACTTGTTCTTCAACACCCTACACATAAGCTTATCAGGAAATTTAATGAGTCTCCACAGTTGTTTAAGATCAAGGCTCTATTAAAAAGTTTAAGGTCCATAAATCCCAGGCCACCATCATCCTTAGAACAAGTCATTCTATCCCAAGAGAGCCAGTGTAAGCTTTGCTACCGAGAGTCCCCCTTATTCTACCAGAACATAGTCATTATTCTGCACACTTCTTTGCACAACCCACCAGGTAAGATAAAGCATGACATAACAAACACTGGTAAAGCGCAAAGGACAGATTTCACCAATACCTCTTTGCCTGCAGTAGAGAGAAAACCATTTTTCCAACTCTAAATTCTATCTCTCACTGCGTCCACAATAAACTGAAAGGTTTCCTATTTAGAAGCACCTATACCCAAGGGTAACACGAGGTACCTAGAAGATCTCTTTACCACCACTCCTCTCAGAATAGAGAAAATCTTGCTCTTCAACCCCTCAGATCCATTCTTGCTCACAAACATAGATGATTTGTGAAGATTGACTTTCTGCCCTGTGAACTCCTTATATTTCTGCAACATATCAAGAAGCAATTCTGCATGGCTTTCATCTGCCTTACACAATATAAGGGCACCATCAGCGAACAATAATTGAGATAACATAGGTCCCTCTTTAGAAATCTTAATTCCCCTGAACAAACCAGCTTCAATCTTATGCTTCACCATGAAAGAAAAAACCTCAGAAAGCAAGATAAAAATATATGGAGACAGGGGGTCACCCTGTCTAATCCCTCTAGAAGATTCCACATAGCCACACACTCTTCCATTCAGGTTAAAAGAGAAAGAAGGGAAAGAAATACAACTGAGCACCCACTTGACAAACTTATTATGAAACCCCATCATGCCCATAATTTCCTCAATACAATTCCATTCCACCCTATAGTAGGCTTTCTCCATGTCTAGTTCTACAACCATGAACACATTAGACCCAGTCCTTAGTCTATGTAAATAATAAAATCTTCATGTGCAATGACCACATTGTCCAAAAGCAATCTACTTGGGGGAAATGTTGTTTGAGCTTGACTGGTACACACATCCAGACACATCTTCAGTCTCTCAGCCAACAACTTAGCAATAATTTTATAAAGCACTCCACACAGACTAATGGGTCTAAATTTACTCAAATCTTCAGGGTACATGCATTTGGGAATAAGAGTGATAATTGTGTGCTTCCAGTTTTTCAACATATGTCCAGATGAAAAGAAACTACACACGGCCCTACATACATCTTTACTGATAATACGCCAAAATTTTTGGAAGAAAAGGGTAGACATACCATCAGCCCCAAGGACTTTTTTAGAGCTCATACTGAACACCATAGCCTTTATTTCCTCTTCCTCCACAGGTTTGAGCAGATCATTATTCAATGCATCTGAAATTGACACAGGAATATGCTGGAGTAGCACTTCACCTCCATAAGACCCTTCTGAAGCAAATAACCTTTAATAGAAATTGGTCACATGTCTTTCTATGGAATTTTGATCAGTATGAATCTCCCAAGAGTTAGACGCCAATTTAGTAATAGCATTTCCATTTCTTCTCTGAGCTGTGCCAGCATGGAAGAATTTGAAATTACTATCACCTGTTTTCAACCACAAAGCTCTCGATTTGATTCTCCAGTACAGCTCTTCCTATTGATGGGCGTAATCCAGATCAGATTTTAACTGATTCCAATGCTCCCAGTTTCTGTCTTTGCCTTCCTGCCTCATATTTTCTAATCTGGATGTCAGAACCTCAATAATCTTCTCATTATTCATATGTCGAGGTTTGTGCCATGCCAATAGAGCCACTACGGTGTTCTTCACTTTCTGGTGCACTTGAAACATGGCAGAGCCCTCTACCTGAATTTCCTATCCTTCTTTCATAGCCTCTTGCACTCCCTCCAAATCTCCAGCTAGTACTGAAATTAAATCTTGTGTGTCTTTTGTCCATCTCTTTGTTAGTATCGAACATCAACACATTATGATCTGAGGCAGTTCTGAAGAAATTAGATGCCTCCAACTTTGGAAATTTGGATAGCCAGTCCCCAGACACAAATATCTTATCTAATCTTTCTTCCACATATCCATCCCCAGCTCTGTTGTTCCCCCAGGTATAGAAAGACCCCAGCTGGTCCACTTCTTGCATCTGCATGTTCACAATAAATTCCTGGAATACCACAAAGCTGCTAGCACTTCTCCTCACT
>CACSLK010011299.1:6312291-6326332 GCA_902706635.1 Striga hermonthica | reverse complement strand
AAAAAAAAAAAAAAATCGAAACAAAAGAAATTCGGCCGCTCAACAAAAGGTAATAACCGAACAAGAATCAAACAAATGACTAACAAGATGACACTTTTTTTTTAAGACATGAAAAAAAAATTGAAAAATTTGAATATTAATTCGAAAATTTCGACCCCAAAACAAAGAAATTCGGTCCCTCAGCAAAAGGCAAACCGAAAAAAAAGAAAAAGATAGGATAAATAAAAACACGATCAGCAACTCTCAATGAAAGCACCAATGATGAAAAGATCGCTGATCGATGTTGTTATTTATACGTTGGGTGTGAACAAACGGCGCACTCAGGGCATTCGTTTATCCACGATAGGTGTATCTAACAGACGCACTATGACCTTCTCCTAGATACCGTGACTTCAAGACGCTCTAATGGCCTTCTCTCCGACACTGTATGTAAACACGCACTAACGGCCTTGTTTAAACACACGTAAGAACAACAAGTTCCCCCTATGAGATTCACTCATCAATTCCAAGACTCAACATGTTTATTAATGAAGAGGTACATGGGTATTTATAGGTGCAAAATAAATCCAAGCCTAATAGATCTAGATCTCCTATTCTATGCAATAAAATAAATCCTAATGCTAGTAAAGCAATAAAATCCTAAAGCTACCAAATAACTAATGCTTGGCTTGCACACCAAACAAATCTAGAATGCTCCCTAAAATCCCACATGTTCAAAACTCTAGGCCCGTTCCATGCGTGCGTCCTTGTACGCGTCGCGCGCGCGCGCCGACCCTCGGCTTTCCTAATCCTCGGCGCGCGAGGTATCGCGCGCCTCATGTGCCCCGCACGCGTGCGCCCTAGCGCGATCCCCGTCTGTGCTGCCATCGTCCAGCGCGTGCGTCCCCTCTCGTGAGTCGCCTAATCCTGCCGCGCATAGGATACTCGCGCCTGTAGTGCACTCGCGTGCCATCGCGCGCTCCCCATCGCTGCTGCCATCCTCCCACGCGTGTGTGCCCAGTGCCTCGCCTAGTCCCGTGCGGACTAGGTCTCTCGCGTGTGCTCCCCAATCGCATCCACCTTCGTACGCCTCGCCTCCGCTGTCCGCGTCCCGCGCGTGCGTGTCCGCGCCCGTCATTCCTAAGCCAGTGCGGTTCATGCTTCTCGCGTCCGCCCCATACTCGCGCGCCAACGCGCGACTGCTACTACCGCTGCCCAACTCCCGCGCGTCCTCACCGTCGCCCGCTACGCCTATGCCCACACGGATTAGGCGTTCGCCCGCGTTGCTGGTACTCGCGCGCCCATCGCGCGCCTCGCCCCAGCTGGCCAACCATCGCGCGTCCCGACCACTCACGTGATTGCTGCCCTCGCTCGAAGTTCTCGTGCCCCGATCGTTGGTCTCACACCCTCGCATATGTTCGCGCGCATCAAGGTACGATGCGCGCTGTTGACTCGTGCTTGCATCCTCGTCGCCAGCCGACTCCGGCTGCTCGCCCAATGGCCACGGGTCCCATCCTTCAATACGCTTTCCCTCTATGTTCGTGCAATCTCCGGCACACCAAACCCATCCATCTTCCAACCTTTCCTTACCTTGCCTTCGAGCCTCCATCTTTCTTGCTCGTCTCTTTCTCGAACACGATTTACACCAACACTTCTCCTCTTTTGTCTTTGCCTTGTATTTCCTTCGGGCTCGTTTGTTCTTGCGCCTCCTAGGCTTTAGCTTAGCTTGTGGATCACATCCTTTTGGCCAATCCCGTACACATGATGGCCGGTAAATAGGACTAGATGGCTCTTCCAACTTATTTTCTAGCCAAATATCGAGACCATCGCCATCATCATTGTCGGACTCACCGGGGTTGATGACCACTTCCGTATCAATGCGTTCATTCGCGTAACCTTCGCGCTTTCTAGATGAAAAAGTTAAAATATCAACAGGCGATGTGAAAAACTTAATATATCTTTATAGTAGAATGAAAAATATTTTTTTTTTCCAATTTTGTTTTTATTATGTAAGGCCGATTAACGGTAACATGAGTAGACTTGTCATACTTTTTTTAATTAAAAAAATTTTAAATATCATACGTTATTTGTAATAAAAATACATACTTGTGCTATAAAATGATATACTTTTATTTATGTTGTTTTTAGGACAAGTTATTTGGATTTAAAAATAAATAGTACCATATTCGTGTATTACATAGGTGTTTGTAAAAAATTTGCATTTAAAATAAAAAATTATTTTAATATTCAAATACTTTTTTGAATAACTATATTACTATTTATATTTAAGATAACACATCACTTATACTGTTTACCAATTTAAATTATAATAATTTTTTTCTGAATTATATCATTTAACAACTTTGTAGTTGAACTAATTGAATTATTTTATTTTATTTATTAATAGGTAATTTAATATTTATGATAAAGATAAATGTAATTCTTTATTTATTTTTATGTACAATTAAGTGCCAAATCGAAGCTCAAAAAGACATTCTTAATTTGATATATTATTTATAAAATAATTGATAATAAATATAAAAATTGTTAATTTTATAAATCTACTTATAATTCAAGTTGGTAATTTTTTCAATAGTTTAAAAGAAATATGAAGAAAAAAGAAAAATTGAAGAAAAAAATTATACCTTTTAAATCACGTCTAGAATATAAAATGTAATATTAATGCTCTTAAGAAAGACCATAATTATCTGATATATTTGTGGTTTTTCTAAACCTAATTAGTTAGGATTGAGAATAAATTAAAATCCATTCAAGTCAAATGCCAAAGCATGAAAAATTACCACATAGAATTTCGATGCATGCGCGCCTGCCACTTAGGCTCAGACTCAGAACATTCGCAAATCAAATTGTATTTACTTGAAATAGTAACTAAAATGGCGCCTAAAACTTTCATTTACCTTTATCAGTAACTTTTTAAAATATTTTTGAAAAATGGCTCCCAATCAATTGAAATTCAAATTTAAAAAAATAAATCAATTTAATTAATGTAAAAAAAATATTTTGGTCAAATATTGCGACTTTTACCTTTATCAGTTGTATAGTTTAATTTTTGTATATAATATATTGACAAAACTCGGCGCTATTAACTGTATTAGTTACATGGTTTGAATTTGGTATATAATATATTGATAAAAGAAAAAACTTATATAAATTAATCAAATTAACAATTATTCATAACTTACGCGTCAATATTAACTTGGACATAAATAGAATAGTCAATTATTTATAGTTTAATAAATTACTCAACTACTTAATTTTTTTATTTAGATAGGTTATTCAAAAATAAATTTGTTATAATTAATGAAACAATATAACTTTTATATTTATACTTATTATTCACATAGGTTTTTAAATATATGATAAAATTTTACCAAAAGAATTATTTTATAGAATCACATTATAATCCAATTGGATTTCTGAAATAAAGTTTTGAAAGACACTTATTGTTGTAGCAACTTTTGTTACTTACCGAGTACCAGATCGAAGGATTCGCTCCCCGGGTCGATCACTCGAGGAAGGTTAGCCGGATTATTATGTACGATTATTCAACCACAAAAAAAAAAAGAAATTAAATTTCTACACATTCTAATTCGGAAGATTGGTTTTGATTATTAACTACGAAAGCTCAAACAAGCAAATTGAAATTACCAAGCAAATACGATGAACAAAAAAGACTGGAGAAGCTAGGGAGTCAGAGATAATCATTTTGGTTCGAAATGCAATTATCGGGCAAGTAATCGTTCGGTTAAATGATTTGAATAGCCTACACGTTCAGAGATTCGTCCTCAATAACTTTTTATAACAAGAGAACAAATGTTAACGAGTTATTTAACACATAGGCAATACAGTTACGAACAAACCTACTTTATACTAGTCTGTTTCAATCAAATTCTCCCCTTTCGTTTCTAAGAGTCGATTAAATTAGACTAGAGGGCGGTTAACTGACTAATCAAATAGAATGAACATCATCAAACGAGAACGAATCAAATGCAATTAAAAATCAATTGGAAATTGAAGCGTCGTCCTTAAACAATCTCAACATCAAGCACGATAATTGAAAACCCTATTAACGATCAACTCGAATAAATTGAACAATCGACAATCTCGATGAACACAAACGAAATCAAAACATCATCCCCTATTCCCCAGCAGTTGAATTACCCAGTCATATTCGATTCAACATCAACAATTTCAATAATCAAGACAAACATATTCATGGATTAAAGGAATAAAAAATCTGGCTATTGATAAAATCTTAAAGTTGAATTCAACAAACAAGCTTAAATCCAAAATATTAGAGAAGAAATTGAAGAGAAAATCCAAGATGAAAGGTTGAGTATTTTCAAAGAAAAAGTGAAAGGAACGAGAATGAAGATGATCCATTAGGTATGAGAACAAGTCCATATATATATGGCTCGAAATCGAGCAAAAACAGGTCGAAAAATAAGTCGGTACACGCAGGTGCAGCGGCACGAGGGGTCATGCACCGCGACGCGGGGGTCTGGGTGCACTGGTTGCTGGGGCGCAGTGCAAGGGCGCGCAGTGTTGCAGCACGGAGACTGGGTGCCTGGAAGCCTTTAGCGGGGTGGTGGTGCGTGGCGCAGCGTAGGGGTTTGACTGCTGCGGCGTGGGGCTCGGCACGGCGTGGGGCCTGGACAACAAGACCGATGAACAATGGATAAACAGTGCCAGACCTGGGGGTACTATAAATAGAAGATCCTGCTCATTTATTAGGGTTGTTGAATCTCTCAACTACTATTTTCTCTCTCTAGAATCCTGTAATAAATTCTCGTAATCATTTCCAAGTGTAAAAAAAGTGTCGACCTCACTTTCAGAGGCCGACCTTGTAATTACTTAATAAAATCCAATTAAACCGTATTTCTTTCATGTCTTTTATTCATAACTCTCATTATTCTATATTTTAACCGTTGATCGGATCTTTCCATCAACAACATTAACCCACACAAATGGACCAACAACAAGCCATGAGAAACCCACATTAGGCTCTCTTACAAGCCTTCAGGGCTAAAACTAAAGAAGAAGTACAAACAAACTTATCAAAATAAAAGTTACATTCAGAGAAACTGTCTGCAAATGAATAGATATCAGGTACAATACTCATCAATCCCCAATGAGCCTCAGTCATCTGGTTCAACATATGAGCAGCCTGGAAAGAATCTACCCTACAGCATAAAAAAGAAGAATGGCCCAGTCTCTTGAAGTTTTCTCAATCCCCATCTCACTGCCTTGAGTGTTGCTTCTTCATTATCCCCAACCTTTTTACTGCAATCCAGCCATCTATATTGCTCATTTCCCTCAAATTCCACCAGACCCCCAAGCCAACAGACCCATCTGGAAGTAGGCAAAACACTGTCAGTTAGGATCAACTGCCTTACCCCTCCCCCAGCCATCTCATTCTCATTCAATTCATCAACAACAGCTCTATGAGTATTTGAAACACTCCCCTCTGATATCTCCTCAAACTCCCTCCATTTCTATTTCACGCCCCATCAACAATATCTTTGTCTGCTATTCTCCTCCTCTCAAAAACCCAAGCTTTTTTGTTCTCCACAACCACCATAATAGGTAGGTTGAGAGATTTACTCTATCCTGGAAACATTTATCTTTCCTCCCAAAGAAAAGGTCTTCCCACCAGTCCTTGAAATCTACCTTTGGTTTGTCAAGATGCACCCAGTAAATCCCTCTCAATTTTTTAGCAGTTCACAACCCTTTGACATTTAAATAGTATATGCTCCAAGTTTTCCACCTCTTCCCCACAAACCTTACAGATGCTATCTATTTGAATATTTCTGTGCAGCAATTGAGTATTAGTGTTAAGAAAACCATACCAGCATCTCCATAAGAATTTCTTGATTTTGCTTTTCACTAGCAACTTCCATGTCTTCCTTCAAATATATTGCATTATTCTACGGCCTGAATTGAAGTTGGTTGCCTTTTGAGATTTCATGTATTGCTCAAGTAGCAATTTGTACATCTCTTTTACACTGAACAACCCCTTAGGGTGCTAGTGCCAAACCAGTTTGCCATGAACACCTGCATGGCATATAGGAATTTTTAAAATAATGTTAGCCTTCTCAGGAGAGAATGTTTGTTTCACTCTGTCTTCATCCCACTCAACATTATTACTCTGGAACAACTCTCAAACTCTTTTGATTCTCATATTATCCTAGAAAATTGTAAGCTAGGACAAAAGTTTTTGTTATGAGGTAGCCATGGGGATTCCCAGACATCATTTAACCTCTCATTCCGCACCTGGTATCTTACTCCTAGCTTTAAGAATTTTCTAGATTGAAGCCAACTTTTCCAAAGCTAAAAGTCACTACTTCTAGCATAAACATAAAAAAAAATGTTTTTATTCCAAAAATATTTGCCCTTAATCACCCTACTCACCAAGAGATTAGGTTTAGTAATGATCCTCTAAAGTTGTTTAATCAGCAAAGTTTCATTAAAAACCTTGAAATTTCTAAATCCCATTGCCCCACAATCTTTGGACATATACAAAACATCCCACCCGCACTAATGTATTTTGTTCTTACCACTCTCAGAAGAAACATAACCCCATCAAAACTTAGCAATCTCCTTACATATATTTTGGCACACATACACAGGTATTCTAAAACAAGACATCACACAAGTAGGGAGGGCTTCCAAAATGGATTTAATAAGAGTTTCCCTCACAACCTCACTCAAAAAGTAATTTTTCCAATTATTCACTCTGCTCACCACATAATCTGTAACAAACTTGAATGTTTTCTCTTTGGATTTATCAATACCTAGAGGAAGACCCAGGTATTTGGAAGCTTATAATCTAGAAATCCCATTCAACACATAGTAGATATCATTCTATAAATTTTCAGGAGCATTTTTGGAAACAAAATATAGAAGATTGTCAAGATTGACTAATTGGCCTGAACCATCACCATAATGTCTAAGACTATGAAGAATAGTGTTAGCATGATGGGTATCATCTTTACAAAAGACAATGGAATCATCAGCAAAAAAAGGGTGGGACACAACAGGGGCAAATTTTCCATTCATTACTCCAGAGAACAATTTCAAATGACAAGCTTGTTTAATCAGATTAGAAAAGGGTTTAGAAATCAGTACAAATAGGTAAGGAGACAAGAGATCACCTTGTCTCAAACCTCTTGTAGGAACAACATAACCCAAGACAGAACCTTGCACATTAAAAGTAAATGATGAAGAACATACACATGCAAGTATCCAAGAGATAAAATCATAAAAGAAACCCATTTTGGTGAGAACTTTTTCCTTCTTTTATTAAACCCACTCGAACTAACTTTAGCTAAGAAATTTCATTCCACACAGTCATAAGCCCTTTCCATATCAAGTTTAATAGCCATAAATTTATCTTTGCCAGACCTTTTGCTACTTAGGAAATGGATACACTCATTGCAATTACCACATTGTCAATAATTTTCCAACCATGAATGAAAGCAAACTGAGCTTTGTCAATGCAACAATGTAACACACATTTGAGTCTGTTAGCAAGTATCTTAGCAAGGATCCTATAAATAATAGTGCATAAACTGATAGGCCTGTGGTCAGAAACAAATTGAGGATTTCTCTTTTTAGGGATTAATGTTAACACTGTATGGTTAAGGGTTTTAGGCATCTTACCTTTGTGAAAGAAATTTTTAACAGCAGCACACAACTCAGATTTTATGGTGGACCAAACAGTTTTGGAAAAAAGCTAGGGACATCCCATCAAAACCAGGAGCCGTGTGTTGGTCTATGTCCTATAGGGCAGTCTTAATCTCATTATCAGAAACCTCTCTAATTAAAGACATGTTCATCTCTTCAGTGATAGACAAATGAATACCACAAAGATTACAATTGTCCACCAAAAGATTAAAAGATTTAAATAATGTGGAAAAGTATCTAACTAGCTCATACACGGTTTCAAGGTTATTAGAACACATACTCTCATCTGCCTTCACTAGACTATGAAAAATATTCACATTCCTTCTCTGCCTCATACTAGCTTGGAAGAATCTAGTGTTCTTGTCTCCATCCTTCAACCAACTAACCCTAACTTTCTGCTGCCAAAAATCCCCTTATAACTTATATGCAACTTATCCCTAAAGAAAGCCCACTCCTCCCAATTCCTATTTCCCCCTAGGGCATCAAGTCTATCTAACTCTTCCTTGCAATTACTGATGATTTTCCTCGCATTGAATTCTTTATTATCTTTCTGCATCAATAGGGCCTTTTTTATGTTTCTAATCCTACCCCCGAAGCCAAATAATTCAGGCCCGTCCACAGGTAAAATCCAAACCTTCATCACAACATCAGAAAATCCCTCAACTTTAGCTCATCTAGATTCAAAATAGAATCATTTTCTGTGGGATTCAGTGGTACAATTTGACTCCAAAACAAGTATATTGTGATAAGAGGACGCCATCAAAATATTAATAACTCTAGAGTTAGAGTTATCCAACAACCACCTAGGAGAAACAAGGAATATAGCAAGCTTGACTTCAATGAAGTCATTGCCCTTTCTCATATTGGACCATGTAAACTTTGACTATAGCAAGCTTGACTTCAATGAAGTCATTACCCTTTCTCATATTGGACCAAGTAAACTTTGACCCAAACACAACAAGTTCCACACCCCCTAGACATTTAACAAAGTCTCTGAATCCTCTGAAGCTACCCTTTCTCCTATTGATACCCCCTTGTTTCTCCTGGTCATTGAGAATGTCATCAAGATCACCCCCCAAAAACCAAGAGTCTCTCCATCTCAAGCTATGGATAATAATAGAGGACCATTGATGCTGTCTAATTTAATTATCAGGATAAGCATGGATAAAAATATCCCATTGACTCAACATACCCCATTGACTCCCTTCTACCCCCTCCAGAGCAAAATGAACCTCAAACCCAAAATCAAAACAATTAAATTCTAAGATATCCATCATCTGGGACCAACAGAGAAATAAACCTCCACTGATTCCACAAGGCTTAGAATAATACCATCTTTCTGCTAATTTAAGCTTCCTACAAACAGAGATAACAATTTTTTTATTTTTTTTACTTCTAAAAGAAAAACAACATCTGGGGAGTGAACCCTTCGGGACTCTTTAAAATGGGATATTGTAAAGAATCCCCCCAAACATCTACAATTCCACACACATACTTTCATTGGAAACCTCGGGACCAGTTAGGTTTGGTTTCTTCCACCACAGAATGAGTACTTTGAGAAGACAATTTAGGCGTTTTGCCAAACTTAGTTTTAGTTGACTCTTTTTGAAAAGCATTTCCTTCTCTGATTTGAAAAGTTCTTTTAGATTTCAGAGTTTGAAAAGGCAAAATTTTAGACTTTTCAATAGCAGAATACACAACCATATTTTCACTCACAGGTTCTTTACCCACTTTTTTTTTCTTTTAAAAGTTTTTTTGCTTTCTCTAAAGAACTCTAGCCCCTATAGACCCATGTTAGGCATCAATATCCACAAGTTGAAATGACATAAGTCTTGACTCTTCAGATATAGTTTCCAGAGATTGGAGATTATTGGAATTTTTACCCCCAGCATGGCCTAAACTACTCTCATCCATGGAACTCCCCACTTTATCAAAACCAGGGCCAGCTAGTTTCTCTACATTAATAAGAGCCAGAGGACTCTCTTGACTCTTACCACCTATGCCACTACCCTCATGACCATTAGCTTCATTTCTATCTGGTCTTCTGTCTGAAGATGTACTAGCAGTATTAGGACCCCTATTAGACTTATACCCACTAATGTTGAGAGGGTCAACCCTCAGTCACTAACCAAATTTCCCTAGGTTAAGAGTATTTTTATGGACATCCTCTTTCTTAGGTGCACAGTTTTTATCACTATGATCGAATATACCACAATAAAAATAAAAGTTTTGGGGACTTTCATACATGAAATACACCCACTTACTTTCATTACCCAGCTTTATTTTACTACCTCTCAGGATTGGCTTTAGTTGCATCTCCACTAGCACTTTAAGGATATTTCCTTGGTGGCTATAAGCTTTTGGCATTTGAACATCTAGTGGTTGTCCTAACAGTTACCCAATTTTGATCCATGTTTCAGTGCTGATCCAATGTAAAAGCCTATTATGGAGTATTGAGTACTTGTAAAATTAACATATTTTCTACATAATTCACAATCCGTTTAATTTGTTGACATTTGTCAAAATTTACTTTATAACAACGTTAAAGCAATGGAGATACTCTTTTGCCATTAGACCATCATTTCCCATCAATCCCCCCTAATTTTTTGGAGGGCACCATGTAACACGAACACACCAAAAGATTTTTTTTTTTCCAACGACATCATATCTCATTAACAAAACAGCCAAAAGGCAATGTACAAGGGGAAACTCCATCCTGGGTAACTGGGAGGATAAGCACACATGCTTTCCTAAATGAAACAGACCAAGCATAACAAATCAGAGCACAAAAGTCCTGCCTACTATACAAACATAACCAAAACTACCCAACAGGGCTTGAACTAACTGCCTACCACCATAATACATAATACGGGAAAGACTGAAAATACAAAACTGATGAAAAATAAACAGAGGTATAAAGCAGATAGGTCACTGACACTAGACCTAACATATCTACTCTTCCCTTCAATCACTTTTTGTTGTTGGAGAGTTTGAAATCCAACCAATCCTCCATAGCAGTTTTGACAATCCAATCTTCCTTTTGCCACTGATTTTCAAAGACCCAAAGGTTTCTACCTCTCCACAACCACCATAAAATAAAAGTGGAGAGTTGTATTCTCTCTTCAGCAATTTCAGTCCCCTTCATTGAGCTAATCCACCACCACCAGTGCTTGAAACTCAGTTGCTCTTTTTGAACTCTATTCCAACAGACAGATGAGATTTTCCACACCTTCCTTGCTCTGCTACACAGGAAGAAAATATGTTCTTGGGTTTCTACCGCCTCTCCACACATTTTGCAAATTGTCTCTACTATCACCCCTCTTCTGTGCAAGTTATGCTTCACTGGAAGGATGTTAGTGAAACATTGCCAAATAAAAAATTTCACCTTGGCCATCACTTTGAGCCTCCAGCATCTCCTTCTAGCTTTTACATTATCCTTCCCTAACTCACTTCACTCAGCCACAGATCTGGATTGCTGTTTTTCCTCAAGATCCCGCCGATTGGTCCTATCACTTTCTCATTCTTCAGAGCCACCGATTGTACGCTCGATAGCTTTTTCTACTTTCACGGATAAAATCCTTCAGGTATGCCCTTTTCACTGAAAACTTCCCTTTCACCATGGATGAGCAGCACCATTTCTCAGCAAATCTGGGATTCAAAGTTTTAATCTGCAAGATTTTGTCAGCATCACCTTCATTGAAGAGGGCCTTAACCAAGTTGGCATCCCACATAACCTCCCTTGCTACCAACTAGTCTTTCACCAAAAACAGGTGTCCATCAATCTCAGCCTTCAATTCTGGTTTCCCATTTTTCAACCCTGGTATCCAGTTAAAATCATTTAACTCAGTACCAGCCCCACTATTGATAGTAATACTTACTTGATTCTGCAAATTAGGTAAAAGAGCAGCCCATGAGTTCCATAACCAAGATGCCCCTCCAGTATTATGTCATTCAAACATAGAGAAATTTTTGAAATACTTGTTCTTCAACACCCTACACATAAGCTTATCAGGAAATTTAATGAGTCTCCACAACTGTTTAAGAATCAAGGCTCTATTAAAGAGTTTAAGGTCCATAAACCCCAAGCCACCATCATCCTTAGAACAAGTCATTCTATCCCAAGAGAGCCAGTGTAAGCTTTGCTTCTGAGAGTCCCCCTTATTCCACCAGAACATAGTCATTATTATGCACACTTCTTTGCACAACCCAACAGATAAGATAAATCATGACATAACAAACACTGGTAAAGCGCAAAGGACAGATTTCACCAATACCTTTTTGCCTGCAGTAGAGAGAAAACCATTTTTCCAGCTGTAAATTTTATCTCTCACCGCGTCCACAATAAACTGAAAGGTTTCCTACTTAGAAGCACCTATACCCAAGGGTAATCCGAGGTACCTAGAAGATCTCTTTACCACCACTCCTCTCAGAATAAGGGAAATCCTGCTCTTCAACCCCTCAGATCCATTCTTGCTCACAAACATAGATGATTTGTGAAGATTGAATTTTTGCCATGTGAACTCCTTATATTTCTGCAGCATATCAAGAAGCAATTCTGCATGGTTTTCATCTGCCTTACACAATATAAGAACATCATCAGCGAACAATAAGTGAGATAACATAGGTCCCTCCTTAGAAATCTTAATTCCCCTGAACAAACCAGCCTCAATCTTATGCTTCACCATGGGAGAAAAAACCTTAGAAATCAAGATAAAAATATATGGAGACAGGTGGTCACCCTATCTAGTCCCTCTAGAAGATACATAGACACACATTCTTCTATTCAGGTTAAAAGAGAAAGAAGTGAAAGAAATGCAACTGAGCACCCACTTGACAAACTTATTATGAAACCCACTCATGTCCATAATTTTCTTAATACAATAAGTCCATTCCACCCTATCGTAGGCTTTCTCCGTGTCTAGTTTTACAGCCATGAACACATTAGACCCAGTCCTTAGTCTATGCAAATAATGAAATCTTCATGTGCAATGACCACATTGTCCAAAAGCAATCTACCTGGGACAAATGTTGTTTGATCTTGGCTGATACACATATCTAGACACGTCTTCAGTTTCTCATCCAACAACTTAGCAATAATTTTATAAGAGTAATGCTATATGTACATAATAAATGTACATAGAGATGTACATAACACTCACATGGAGTGGGGTCCATTTAATTTTTTATTTTTGGTGGGTCTCACTCAATGTGAGTATTATGTACACCTCTATGTACAATATTATGTACATATAGCATTACTCATTTTATAAAGCACTCCACACAGACTAATGGGTCTAAATTTACTCAAAATCTTCAGGGTACATGCATTTGGGAACAAGAGTGATAATTATGTGCTTCCAGTTTTTCAACATATGTCCAGATGAAAAGAAACTACACACGGCCCTACATACATCTTGTTTGATAATATGCTAAAATTTTTGAAAGAAAATGGCAGACATGCCATCAGCCCCAAGGGCTTTTTCAGAGCTCATACTGAACACCACAGCCTTTATTTCCTATTCCTCCACAGGTTTGAGCAGATCATTATTCAATGCATCTGAAATTGACACAGGAATATGCTGGAGTAGCACTTTTCCTCCATAAGACCCTTCTGAAGCAAATAACCCTTAATAGAAATTGGTCGCATGTCTTTCTATAGAATTCTGATCAGTATGAATCTCCCCAGAGTTAGACACCAATTTAGTAATAGCATTTCCTTTTCTTCTCTGAGTTGTGGCAGCATGGAAGAATTTGGAATTACTATCAACTCCTTTCAACAACAAAGCTCTCGATTTGATTCTCCAGTACAGCTCCTCCTGTTGATGGGCATAATCCAGATCAGATTTTAACTGATTCCAATGCTCCAGTTTCTGTCTTTGCCTTCCTGCCTAATATCTTCTAATCTGGATGTCAGAACCTCAATAACCTTCTCATTATTCCTATGCAGAGGTTTGTGCCATGCCAATAGAGCCATTCTGGTTTTCTTCACTTTCTGGTGCACTTGAAACATGGCAGAGCCCTCTACCTGAATTTCCCATCCTTCTTTCACAGCCTCTTGCACTCTCTCTAAAGAGATCCAGCTAGTACTGAAATTAAATCTTTTGTGTCTTTTGTCCATCTCTTTGTCAGTATCGAACATCAACACATTATGATCCGAGGCAGTTCTGAAGAAATTAGATGCCTCCAACTTTGAAAATTTGGATAGCCAGTCCCCAGACACAAATATCTTATCTAATCTTTCTTCCACATATCTATCCCCAGCTCTGTTGTTCCCCCAGGTATAGAAAGACCCCTGCTGGTCCACTTCTTGTATCTGCATGTTCACAATAAATTCCTGTAATCCCACAAAGTTGCT
>CACSLK010011299.1:6299639-6312244 GCA_902706635.1 Striga hermonthica | reverse complement strand
TTTCTCCTCATTGCTGATTATATCATTCTAATCTCCTGCTATTAACCAACATTGCCCCCATCTCACCTTGTTCTCCTCCAAGTAAGCCCATCGTCTATACCTTACTCTTTTGTCAGTGCAGAGATAGACAAAAATCATCCAACATCAGTCAGAAATACCAGCCCCTCTCACTTCCATTTGAATGCAAAAATCATTTTCCACAATTTTCCTTACCTCCACTTGAGTATCCAACAAAACTAAAAGCCCTCCTTTTGTACCAGAAGGTTTCTCCAAATGCCATCTCTCATGAAAACCCAATTTTCTACAGAATGTTTTAGTAAAGCTACGGACTTTAGTTTCGGACAAGAAAATAATATTGGGGTGGTGGATTCTTCTGGAATCCTTGATCTGGAAAACTGTAGAGGGCCCACCCAATCCTCTACAGTTCTACACCATAGCTTTCATTGGTCACATTGGGGCCATTTATGGCTGGCCTTCTCCACCACTAGCTTTCCATCATTCCCTTTCTTCCACTTATCATAACCAATGTCTTCATCTTTATCAGGTTTCTCTTCATATATCACAAGGGATCTGCTTCTCTTCAAAGACCCACCCATATGCTGATCACCATAATTTTCAGGGATTTGCCCTAATCTACTCTCAGAAGATACTTTGCTCTTCCATACAGAGCTTTTCCTCTTCCTTAAGCCATAACTACTTCCAGCCCCAATCTCCTCAGCGTGATATTTTATCCTTTCTGACATCAAAGGTTCCACCTCCATTGGTTTTTTTGAGCCATCATCATCTGACTCCATAGTGCCCAGTTGGTTATCCCCAGTGGTAATAGACACCTTCTCATGCTCTCCTGAAGAATCCATTTGGATTGAGTGGCCTTCATGTTGACTCTGGTAAGCTTCATTATGCCCATTGCTTTTAATTTGCTCACTTTGCTTCCCACTGGGAGTAATATTGGCTGAGACTAACGAATCTTGAATTCCGTTGCTATGAGGTTGAGCAGGTTTGTCCCCTGAATTATCATATGGCCAACTTCTCCCCTGCAAATGTTTCACTAGCCTTCAACCAATCCCCGAATTGTCCTTCCATCACACAGCTCAACTCAATATCATCCAACCTTTTCTTACAGTTTCTGTCAAGGTGATCTATCTTCCCACAGTAATAACATAGATTCACCAATTTTTCATACCTGAAAGCCACTATCACCTTCTCATTTCCCAACTTTATAGAGGTACATCTAGGAATTGGTTCATTGATGTTGATAGACACTAGAATTTTGAGAAAGCTCCCAACCTCGCCCCCCCAACTTGCATACCACCACATTCTTCACTTTGTTAAAGATCTTCCCTACTTTCAACCCCACCTCGGTACTCATCCAGTTCAATGGTAGATTCAATACCTGGACCCAAAAAGTGATCTCCTCAAAACAGTTGTGCTTGCTATGAAGGTTGGGAAACCATTCCTTTAGAATAAGGTGTTGGTTTTCATACATCCAGTTATTCCCAGCCGCCACCTTCAATTTATCTTCTGAGGACAGGAATATAAACTGAAAGAAATTGGCACTGATTCCTTGACTTCCATAGAATGTTGCATCCTCCAGATAGCTCCCATTGTGCGCTTAATCCCCAGAAGACCCGCATGTCGATCTCCTACTATCTTGTCAAATAGACTCCGCGTGCATTCTTCATCGCTGGCTTTAATATCATCGACCTTAATTTCAACTCCTCCAGCTTCTTTAACCGACAGCGACATCTGAGTAAGTTTACGTAGCACTCCATCATCCACTTCCCCCTTCCTAGTCGTCCGTGCAGACTGGTCCCCCATAATGGGCAAGACAATCTCAATCGCACACGACCCTACCACACCCGCACCACAACAATCTTTCAAACCCTAGAAATAGCAATCCCAAATATTGAGTGGCTATAAGCTCCTGGCACTTGAACATCTAGTGGTTGTCCTAACAATTTCCCAATTTTGATCCATGTTTCAGCGTTGATCCAATGTAAAGGTCTATTATGGATTATTGAGTACTTATAAAATTAACATTTTTTCATCATAATTCACAATCCGTTTAATTTATTGACATTTGTCAAAATTTACTTTATAACAACAACAACGTTAGAGTATTAGTGATACTCTTATGCCATTAGTCCATCATTTCCCATCAATCCCCCCTAATTTTTTTGGAGGGCACCACGTAACACGAACATGCCAAAAGAATTTCAAACGGACATATAATAATATAATATAAATAAATAAAAGATTAATGTGAGGTTGTGCTCAAACAACCTGCTTTGAACAGACAGTAAAATATTATTATTCCACTTTCTTAGTCCAAATAGTGCCACCCAATTTCCAAATTATTGAGCCACCAAAAGACCCAACACTTGTTCTATTTATTTATCTCTCTCTCCAACTGCACTCTGTACCTCTGTTTCAACTCTCAGTTCTTGGGACATTTTCCTTATTTTCTTTCTGCTACCCTTTATTTTTTGCAAATTGCTAAAGGAGACATTTTTTTAGATATGGGCATTTGCTTTGCAACCCCTGCTAAGTCTGATCCTCTGAAAGGTTTTGGTATGCCTTCTCAAACTCTCACTTTTATTTATAATTTCTTGTTTTTTTTTTTCTTCTAATTTGGCATTTTTCTGCTGTCCAATTCTATGCACTATGGAGTTCACAGTAATGCTAAGGAGCCAACTGTTGGCTCCGTTACGGAGCCAACAACCAATGGGACAGCTCCATGTGGGGCTGTCCCACATTGGAGCCATGTGGGACAAATTGGCAGTTGGCTCCGTAACGGAGCCAACAGTTGGCTTCTTAGCATTATCAATGGAGTTCATATGTCAGAAATGTTACCAGGCACTGAATGTTAGTTGAATTTGTTTGAGAGAGAGAGAGAGAGAGAGAGAGAGAGAGAGATTTTTCAATGTCTGTTTTTTTCTTCAGATTTTAGTTGGGTTTACATAAGATGTATTACAAATACATTAGTTGCAAAATGTTTGATATACTTTACATCACTTTGGCTATGTATATTAATTTTTATCAGGAACAAAAGTAGTTCCTGGAAATGCTAAACAGTCCCCAAATACTAAAAACCAGCAAACAAATCCAGCTGCCATGGGTGATGCTTTCTTGGCGGCGTCACCAGGCGATCTATCGGTCTTGCGCAGCCTTAAGTCGTTCACATTTACCGAACTTAAAAATGCGACTAAAAACTTCTCTCCCGACAACCTCATTGGCGAGGGAGGTTTCGGTTTTGTGTTCAAAGGTTGGGTTAATGAGTCCACCTTGTCCTCTACCAGACCGGGAAGCGGTACCGTTGTGGCCGTGAAAAAAGTTAAATCACAAAGCTTTCAGGGTCACCGTGAATGGCTCGTAAGTCTACCACCACTCTTAGGTTGGATTTTGTTTGCACAAACTTGTAATAATAAGTGATTGCACTCTCTAAAGTAGCTGGTCTGTCTGCCAAACTTCACAGACCGAGGTTAGATACTTAGGTCAGCTTCGGCACGAGAATTTGGTGAAGCTAATCGGTTATTGCTCGGAGCCTAAGAACAGAATGCTCGTTTATGAGTTCATGGCTAAAGGTAGCTTGGAGAACCACCTCTTTAAAAGTAAGTTCTGAAATTTATGTCCACGTGAATATGTTTCGAAAGGGCTATCTATGAATTTTTGTTAAGTCCCATATAAAAGCTCGAATGTTTGACATGAATATGATATGATTTTTTTTTTTTTTGTCCTTGTAGAGGGAATACATCCAATGACGTGGCCCATTCGAATGCAAATAGCAACCGACATTGCACGAGGGCTTTCATTCTTACACAGCCTAAATGCAAATGTGATCTACCGTGACCTAAAGGCCTCCAACATTTTAATTGATTCGGTATGCTTCATATACTTTTTTTTTTTTGTTTAACTCAATGTTTGAAGTTTGAGCAACGAATCTCTCATATTTGATGCATCCGAACTATGCAGAAGTTTCACGCAAAGCTCTCGGATTTCGGGCTTGCAAGGAAAGGGCCGATTGGGGATGGGACACACGTTTCGACCAGAGTGGTTGGCACGATGGGTTATGCTGCCCCAGAATACGTAGCTTCAGGTTTTCATTTTCGGTTCTATTCAAAATCATATTAATATTGCTGTAGAAGTCAATAGCATAAAAATGGAGTCTCCTGCAAAAAAAATATTTTTGGTGTAGAAGTTGAAAGCATGTAGTTAGAAATTTATGATTAAAATACACACACAATTCATAGCTGCAGGTGGGGAGATGGATCTTTTTCCATCTGTAAGTTGACAAAATCGTCTCTTATCAACTATTAAGAGTCAGATTTTATATGACAAGTCAAGAGAGTGCTCGACAAATATGTTCCAAAATCGTCTGTCGATCTTGAAACGGAATTTTTTTGTCAACGTTTTGTTTTTTCCGAAAGAAAAAACCAAGAGAAACCAATCTTTCTTTGACAAAATGTCCAGAAAAACTCTTGACGAAAGTTCTTCATGGTTTTACTACTTATAGTTGTATTGAAAAATACATGCAGGTCACTTGACTCCAAAGAGTGACGTGTACAGCTTTGGGGTGGTCTTACTGGAGCTTCTCTCTGGAAGACGGGCCATGGGGGACGAGACGATTGGTGGGCCCACGGCAACCCTTGTTGAGTGGGCCCTACAGTTTCTAGGTGAAGGAAAGCAGTTCTCGAGGATCATGGACACGAGGCTAAGGGGGGAGTATTCGAAAAGGGGTGCCCAGGCAGCATCTTTGCTTGCCTTCCGCTGCCTGCATATGGACCCCAAAAACCGGCCGACAATGGTCGAGGTTTTGGCCCAACTTGAAATGCAGCAGGCTGTGCAGAGCTCGCCACAGGCCAAGCTCGAGCATCGTATTAGGACACTCAGCACTCATAGGTCACACTAAAGGTTTCTTCACAATTTTGAGGCCATTTCTGGTTTTGTGTATATGTTGTTGTCTCATGACATGAATTATTGGAAAGTTATGGAATTAGGATTAAGTCCTAACATCTTATTTTGAGTTTGATTAAGTAGCAGTAAATTAAAGTTAGCTGGAAAATTAAAATTAAAAAATAAAAGGAAATGTTGGTGAGGATTGCATAAAAGTTGCATAAAAAAAGGAAATAACTACTAAATATTGGAAATGTGAGTGATTTAAAAATCACAAGTAATTCACATGTATTTGAAAATAAGAAATTGATGCATTAGCAAATAGCTGCCAAAATTACTTGAGAAACTAAGGAGATTTGAATTTGAAAACTTCTCATTCATTCAAGACTAAGGAGATTTTAATATTCATGTCTCTTACAGGAAGTGACCAAAACCACAGCTCATGAGAAAACTAACTCCCTAAAGCCCCTCCAATTCTCATACCAAGAAACAACCGACCGAAAAAATGGCTTTACAGCATAACAACATTTTTCCCTCACAAACTAACAAACGAAAGAATGGCAGACGAGCCGAGCTTAGCTGCATCTCTACATCACTTGTTGCATCTCCTCTTCGGTTTTCCAAACTACGTCCTCAAGGCTGCTCGACAGCTTCTTATAGAACTGCACCTCAAACAAAATAATACAAATTCCGAGTGAACCGTGAAAAAAAGTGTGATTCAATTATTACAAGCCACCATTTGATGTTTATATGTACCTAGCTATAAAAAATGTGCCTTAGGCTAAAATACCAAAATTGAAGTGCTAATTTTTGTAGACAAGTGTGTACCTTGTTGAACTCCAAAGTGTCCCCCTTATCTTTTCTAACCTCCACCATATGCAAAGAAGGGCAAACTTGGAAAACCTGATTTTTAGTACACAATATACATCAAAAACTTATATTATTTGGTTCAATGATAATCAACAAGCTTACAGCATACCTCAGTAGCAACATTAAGATTGCCTTTCCTTCCTGCTTTTAAATTCTCAAGTCTCATCTGGAAAAAAAAAAGTAGATAAAAATGACAGAAACCGAGCTTTAAAATGGTCCCGACAAGCCAAGTCTTATCAACACATTTATTCATTTCATACCGAAAGCGATTGAAGATACAAAAGAAAACAAAAATCTGACAAAAAAAATGCAGAAAAATGGTAATTACCTTGTAGTTATTTTTCTGAACGCCAAAACCGAGCGGCTTTGCAGCTTGTTCAATTTTAGAGATGATCTCATTGGCTGAGCATCTAGACGTGAACCTCGTTTCCTTCTTGAACTCCTGTCACCATTTTTTTTTTAATTTTTTCACAGTAAAAAATGACTGAAAAATAAGGCCAAACACACACCTTTGCAACTTTTTCAGCATTTCAAATTGCAGTCAACTGATGGAAACAGCTAAATATCTAAAGTGTATTTTGCTCATGATATATTTTATTTAAAAAATGTGTATGGAAATCAACTCATACCTGTTCTGCATCAAATAGATTTTCAAGATTGAGACCTTTCGACATTGAAATCAACTCAAAGGCGTTCATTGCAGTCGGCTGCTCCTCCTTTTTCTCCTTCACATGATATTCCTGTCGTGAAGAGTTATACCAGACAGTTAGTTAACCAAAAAACAGCTTCTATGGCAATTGATTAGTTGATGCATATACTCAATTTATGCACCTCAGAGTCTCTAAACACAGCTTCTACGTCATCCAAATTTGTATCTTCTTTTTCATTAAACATTGGTGGTTTGTAGTCTTTCTTAAACCACTCATCTGCCAAAATCTCAGCTACAGTGATGCGCTGCAAAAAAAAAAGCAGAAAATATACTAAAGTTAACAAAGCGGCTGCATAAAAATAGAATATTTACAAGAAATCTCACTGAAAAAGGAACTCATATACCCCCCAATCTATCAAGTAAGGCCAAACAAAGGTTGCAGTTTGTGCAATAGAAGCAAATTTGATCAGGAGGTTCATAGTTTGAAATACAGATGTTGTGCCAGTTACTATACACTACGAAAAATCGAATGGAAACATATTCTTACTTTAAGGGGATTTGGTTCGAGGATTCGGGCAATCAACTTCATGGCTCCAAATGGAAGCCAAGGAGGGCAAGTGAATTCAGCAGAAGAAATCTAGTCGGTTCACATGAAAAAACAATTAGCTCAAATATCAAGTTCAAGTGAAATTTAGTAACTTGTAAATTTCCAAGATGCTCACTTTTTTATACAAGTTCACAAGATTAGAATCATCAAAAGGCAAGTAACCTGCGAGCAATACAAAGAGTACGACCCCACAGGACCACAGGTCTGCAGGTGCTCCATCATAGCCTCGATCGTTAAGGACCTACGCTCATTTTAAAATTTATAATCAACAAAATCATTAAAATGAAAAGTAAAATCAAGAAAACGAAAAATTACTGCAGTTGATTTTTACTCAACTACACACCGAAAAGAAAAAATAATGTGATTCTACCTGAATAACGCCCTGCACCCTCTTTGTGTTAGTTTCGACATTTACAAATTGTGGCTATTTCATCAATAAGTAAAATAATAATAATAATAATAATCAACAGGTAAACTATTTACCTCCGGTGCAACATAATTTGGTGTGCCGCAGGCAGTATGCAACAGACCATCACCCTGCCAAATTAATTCATGAAATATAATTTTGAAGTCATGAACTTTATGTAGTATTACACAATCAATGCGCAAATGGACATAACTGAAAGCATGTATTTAGTAGACAAGGTAGATTATGAGATTTACCCTGACTTGCTGGGAGAGAGCACTTAATCCAAAATCAGAAACTTTGAGGTTTCCAGCAGCATCTAGCAGTAAATTTTCAGGCTGTGCTCATTTTAAAAAAATGAAAGAAAAAATTATAATAAGTAGAATTAGCTTCTGAAACTAAACTTGAATACGATAAAAGCCAAATCAATTACCTTTAGGTCCCTGTGGAAGACTCCCCTGCTATGACAGTAATCAACGGCATTAATAAGTTGCTGAAAGTACTTTCTTGCTTCGTCTTCTCGCATTCGTCCATTGTTTACCTTCACAGATGAGCATTCTCATTTCAGACAAATGATTGTGCCGATAAAATTAATAGCTAAAATGGAGATTACACAAAATAAGGTTAACAAAAATTAATTACAGCAGTGTTTTTCCTTTTTGAGATCACCACGCACATATCGGGATCGTGATATTTATAAAGAGAAGGAGAAAGAAAATAAAGGCATCTTACAATTTTATCAAAAAGCTCTCCCCCAGTGACAAACTCCAAAACAATGAATATCTTGGTCTTGCTCGCCATAACCTGAAGAAAGACAAGATTTTTAGATATCCAAACATTAGGGAGGGAGAGAGAGAGAGAGAGAGAGAGAGAGAGAGAGAGAGAGAGAGAGAGAGAGAGAGACCTCATGCAATTGTATAACATTGGGATGCTTTATCAACTTCATCGTGGCTATCTCCCTTCTAATCTGTAAAATCATAACAAGACAAGAACATAAATGTTGAAGTCTAATTTAGATGGTAAGCATTCATTTTCAGCCAACAAAACATAGCCAATATTTATGTTTAAGGCCCTCTTCAAAGTCATTCACATAGCACAAGTTGATCCATCCCACAGACTTAACAACTTCAAGGCTATGAAGGTTAAAAAAAAGTACCAAGATTAACCTGTTCTGCCATTTTATGTTTAAGGACCTTGTCCTTGTCAAGAATCTTGATAGCCACAGGGTGTCCATTCTCAGAATTTCTAGCAAACTTCACTTTCGCAAACGTGCCCTCGCCGATCGTCCGCCCGATCTCGTACTTACCAATTTTGCGCTTAATTTTTGGATTATTCATCCTCTGTTTAATCATCATAACTTCTTCCCACACTTGGCAATTGCAAAGCTTAGTGTCGATTTCCTGCAGAAGAAGCAGATTACATTTGTCTGAACCTTTGCCACATTAAAAATTTAGCAACATACTCAAGTGACTTTTATAAGTACTCACACCAAAGTTTTGATCAATTTGTAAAACACTGCCATTGCTATACACACACACACACACACACACACACACACACACCGAGAGTAAAGGAATATAGCAAAGCAAAATTAACTAAACAACTAAAAAAACACTCAGAAATCTCCAAATTAGTAAGAAAGATCCAAACTTTTAACATAAGCAAAAGCAGGAAAGTAAAATCTCGAATCCCAGAATCAGCACATCACCCTTTTGTCGGAAAAAGATTATCAAGAACTTTAAGACAACAAAAACCAAACAAAAAAGAACTAGCGAAAAATCCACAAGAACCCTCTCTGCTTACCGTACACACTTCACTTCACTAAACAGAATCTTGAAAGAACCGAAAAAGCTGAACACGAATCTGTGCAAGTTTAAGGATAAGCTTGGAAAAAAGGGTGCACTCGAGCTTCTTACAAGGTTTTGAAGGCACCAAGCTAAAATGATTGAGCACTAACGATCGAAATCTCAAGATCTTTAAAAAGGGGCCCTTCAGACAAATGAATCCAAATTCAGCAAAACCGACACTGTTTCAAAGCGTCAGCTTTTAAACCACCACAAGTTGAGAAATAATAATAATAATAATATTTTCAAGATTATTTATCATATTTTTCCGAAGCTTCCTAGAAATGATAGCCGATAGAGAGATGGTTGTAGTTATCATACAGAACAACAAAGTTATGATGAAGTTGGGGGAATGAAGTTGATGCGCGTGGTATACACATCGAATCTGTGCCGGTTGGGGAAAGTAGGACAGTAGTCATAACTCATAGTACAATACGAACAGGGACCACATTGCAATTCCCATGTTCCAAGCTGGCGGTAATAATTTTATCGCTTCGAGGGGTAAAAAAAAAGTTGCATTAACAATTATTAGTACAGTCCCTTTTTTTTTATAAGGCAATTTGATTTTTAAAATAAAATTATTTAATGAATGAACGATCATGATGATATCAGTTATTTGCATGCTTAAATTAATTATTTTTTATATATTTAGTAATTTTGTAATTTATGTTATACATGTAATAATTTTGCGATAAAATGTAATATATGTTGTGTTGATACTAAATTTGGTCTCGTCTAATAAAAATGCTACACGTGAATATATATTAAATGTGGCCAAATAGCCCAAGTGTCCAAATCGCCCACGTTTGAGTCGAGCAGAATTAAATGTGGCCAGCCCGACCCGGATTTCGAGAAGACTATTTTCGGTAGACGCCATAATTGCCGATAAAGTAGACGTCATTCGAAGCCGTCAAGTGTCACGATCGAGTCCCACGATGTCATCTCACATTAAATACTATTGTTCCATTTTTGTTTAATAAGCCCACTTGTTAAAAGGGCCTTAGGGCATGTCCAATTGGGGGTGGAATTCTGACACCCACGCTCCATTACACCCACCTTACTAATTAGCTATCGTGTTAAAAATGTTCCGTTGAAAAACTGCAGCCTTTTTTTATTTTTTTTTCTTTTTTTGTTTTTCAAGGCAG
This sequence comes from Striga hermonthica, assembly GCA_902706635.1. Classification (NCBI taxonomy): domain Eukaryota; kingdom Viridiplantae; phylum Streptophyta; class Magnoliopsida; order Lamiales; family Orobanchaceae; genus Striga; species Striga hermonthica. The sequence goes on along the minus strand of CACSLK010011299.1, from coordinate 6,301,830 downwards.
CACAAGCTGTAAACTGCAGCCTTTTTATTTTTTTTATTTTAAGTTTATTTATATTTGTATTGATATAATTTGAAAATGGAAAAATAAAATAGTATAATGGTGGGTCCCATATTGATATGATTGTTGGTGTAAAATTGGTGTAAGGATTGGAGTGAAATTTAGAAAAAGTGGGCGTAATGGAAAAAATGCTGATGTGGCAAAAAAATGTAAGAAAAAAGTAGTGTAAAGGGTGGAAAGATTGGAGATGGCCTTATATATATAGTGAGGAGAGAGAAAGAAAGGGAGGAGGATGGAGACACTATTCATCATCTCCTACGACAAAAACTAAAGAAAAAAAGATACATCTTCATCTACCAAAAATCAATAAAAATGCTATTAATCCAAAACCGATTATTCACATAATAGGGGTGTATATTTTCGTTGATCAAATCCGTTTATCAATAGTTTGACGCTAGAGGAAGGGCTCCGTAATTTACTCAGAGTCAATTTTCAACCGACGGCGACCAGCGTCCGCGACCTGCCCGCTGCACCCGATGCCGAAACCCATGCACCGTCCGATCAAGTCCCGTCCAAACTCTCGATTAGAATCGATTAAAGGCCAAATCTATCTTCCCATTAGATTGTGGTGTTCAGACAAACTACATCAACGGTATTCTACATCGTCTCTGAGTCGACAAAATTTTAAAAGGTAAACGTGTATATCCTAACTATAAAAACGGTCTCACAGGAAAATCACCTCACCGGAGTCAATTTTGACAAGATTATCCATACTTCTGCTTTAATTTTTCTTTTTCTTTTTCTTTTGCTTCCATTATTCTGTTCTTCATAAGAATGTTCTTGTGTAGTATATTCATAAAAAAAAAAAAGGGAGAAGACAAATCTCTCTCCCCAGATCATCGATCTAATTCCTTCTTAAAAAAAAAAAAGAATTTTAGAAATCTTAAAATCCAAAATCAAATAATTTTGAAACCAAGCAGGTGAAACGGGGGCCATACGTGTGCTCTTATTACTTTATGTGGGTATTTACTTTTTACGTTTTTGTTGTGGACGAGGAAAGAAAAAATAAAGGAATGAAAGGGAAGATTCACGAAATGAGTGAGTTCACGGCGATCGACCGCTGACAAATTTCTAGCCGACCAATGGAAGCCTATAATGATTTGCGAGTCTCTCCCCAGTCGTCGAGCATGGTCTCCAGACTGCCACTAGGATACCAACTCCGCTGCCGAACTCGCACGTGTGAAGACCATGACGTCGAAATGATTCGACTAAGAATTGAACCCAACAAGACAAACTTACCGAGCTGCAAGTCGGTCAAAACTCATCGTCATTGGGCATATCAGCACAGAAAACGCCAAATCCACCCAGGGGCCGAACTCGGTCCTTTTTTATTTATATGTATAAATACAGACATCTTTCCCTAGCCATGCCGACCAAGTCACCGGGCTACCAACTCAGACCACCACACCTCGAACGGGGACGACCTCTCCGTTGTCGAGCTCGGGCTTCAAGTCAGATCGGGCCTAGCTGTCCCTCGCAGGCCACGGGGGCCAACATTGTAGCCACCCACAAAGAGAAAAGAAAGAAGAGGCACTGAAGCAGATGTAAAGTTCGCAGTATAAGATCAAGACGGCTGCATGAATTATGGTATAATAAATTAACGAAGCCGCGCTAGTGACCAGGGGCGGAGCCAGGATTTATAACTTACCCGGGCTAAAATTGTAGCAAAAATTTTATGATAAAAAATATTATTTTTTAAGTGCTTTTGCAACGACTATTTTTTTAAATATATTCATTTAAGTAATATTTTTGTAGTTTAATTTTAGAATTAGACTTAAAAAAGTCAATGACACTTCATTATGACAACAAAAAAATAAAAACTAAAAAGACAGAAAAATAGCACTTATTAAGAATAAATTTAACTTGTTGAACAATTATTTCTTAAATTTAACTTGTAGTCTAAATTAAGTGTTCTAAAAAAGAACACTTATCAAAATGAACACTAAGTAATTTGTTTTTGTCATAAAACCCCTCAAAATTAATATTTATGAGATGATTGTTTAATTTTAAAATTGTTTGGTGGTTTATTATGCTATATATTTTAATTAATTAGTTAGACTAACATTATAAATATATTGTCCAATATCAATTTTTATTATATATAAACAAATAAAATTATATAATTTTTAAGTAT
>CACSLK010011299.1:6264321-6274747 GCA_902706635.1 Striga hermonthica | reverse complement strand
GAGAACAAGTCCACTTGATGAGCATCTTCGAGTGCCTACATCAACATCAACATCAACATACCCAGTATATTCCCAAACGTGTTGGGGTCTGGGGGTCAGTTGTACGCAGACCTTACCCTTGTAAATACAAGGAGGCTGTTTCCGTAGCGACCCAAGGTGTATTGCGTCGTTTAATATATTTTTCTAGAAACTTCACTAATAGAATAAGCACTAGAATTGAATTGAGCCATTTTGATCTAGTCCATTATTAGCATTATGCCAGGAGAATTGTCAACAATGACTCTTCTAGCTCCATGTGCAATAGACATAGCATCTTCGAGTGCATGATATTGCAAAATGCATAAAATAGGTACACACCAAAAATATTCAATCTTTTTTAAGATTACAAATGCTCAATGATATCAATAGTTAAGGAGAGTAAATATTGAGGTGCCTACTTTGTTCACAATTGTGCTACATGTGTTGTACATAAAAAAATTTAAGTTTTTCGCATTAGTGAGGATTTTTTCACTTGTAGTTGAATGGTGTTTTGAGAGTAAAAGATATATGTTCCCATATCCTGCAGGTATTCAAGTTTTCTGATATATTAGAGCTTCATGAGAAGTACATTCTTAGTAAATGTGAAAAAAAAGTTGGGAGAATTGGTCATTCGAAGTGATGGATTTCAAGCCAAGAATAAGAAACCAAAAGGCAAAACAAGAGCACAAAGATTCATTTTCATCAACTGTTTCATAATTGAAGAAAAACAACCAGATCTGATGTTTACAAGAGGATGTATATATATGCACAGTAGAAGCCCTAGATGTCTAAGGATAAGATAAGGTAAAATGTGTGGCTCCTAGCTCACATGAGCTGGCCATAATGAAGACAAAAGAAACTAATGTAAAGACAAATAAAACGGGAAAGGAACTGCATGTCACATGCAGTACATGCATGAAAATAGACCTAAGGAAATAAATATAATAAATGAACTATTAACTATATTGATGCTAAACTCTAACATCCCCCTGCAATTCGAGTGAGGATAAGGGAGCAAGATGAAGCTTGTTGCGTATCCAAAAGAAGAATTGGCCCGTGAGAGGTTTGGTAAAAATGTCGGCAGCTTGATCATCGGTAGGGACGTACATGACTGAAATTTGTTTGGATTGAACCTTCTTTCTTATGAAGTGTAGGTCCACTTTAATATGTTTTGTGAGCCCTTGAATAACTGGATTGACTGACATGAACACCGCACTGAGATTATCAACCCAAATAGAAGGGCACAAGGGCTGAGGTATATGAAGTTCTTTGAGGATAGTTGAAAGCCATAGAACTTCTGTCATAGCACGACCAAGACTTCTACACTCAGTTTCTGTATTGCTCTTGGAGACTGTAGTTTGTTTCTTGGAACTCCAAGAGACTAAGTTGCAGCCAACATACACACAATATCCAGATGTGGATTTATAGTCATCTGGGTCTGAAGCCCAATCAAAGTCAGAAAAGGCTTGATGTTGAGGTGTTTGCATCTAAAAAAACCGCAGACCATAATCCATAGTACCAGCTAAATATCTTAATATACGTTTAACAGCCTTCTAGTGCAAGTCTAAGGGAGACTGCATAAATTGACTTAACTTGTTTACTGAAAAGGTGATGTCAGGTCTTGTTATAGTTAAGTATTGGAGGCTGCCAATCACCTGTCTATATAGAAGGCCATCTGAGAAAGGAACACCTTGATGTTTGGAGAGTGGTGGAGAAGAGAGCATGGGACTTCTTAAGCCTTTGGCCTTATCCATGTCTGTTTGAAGAAGCAACTGTTTGATGTATTGGCTTTGAGTGAGCAGTAGTCCATCTGCGGTGTTTTGAAATTCAATGCCAAGAAAATGATGAAGTGTGCCCAAGTCTTTCAGTGAGAAATGGGTAGAGAGTTGGAGAATAATGTGATCAATGAAAGTCAAAGAGCTGCCAGTGATGATTATATCATCTACATAGACCACAAGATACACAATAGACCGAGAGGTAGCTAATACAAACAGAGAAGAGTTTGCAAGAGATTGCTTAAAGCCAATGATTATCAAAACTGATTTCAAGGTATCAAACCAAGCTTTTGAAGCCTGTTTAAGGCCATATATAGCTTTGTTGAGTTTAAGAGCATAACCTATAGGCAATATCTTTTCAAAGCCTGGAGGTTGTTGAATGTAAATGGTGGTAGAAGGGTCTAACTCTCCATTGAGAAAGGCATTATCAATATCAAGCTGTTTGATGGACTAACCTTTGGCAAGGGCAATTGTCAAAATAAGCTTGATAATGGCATGTTTTACAACTGGACTAAATACCTCATGGTAGTCTTTACCTGCAATTTGTGAGTAGCCCTTGGCTACTAGTCTAGCCTTGTACATGGAAATGGTACCATCAGCATGATGTTTAACTTTAAATACCACTTGCAGCCAACTGGGACCTTACCATGAGCAATGGGAGCAACAGACCAAGTTTTGTTTTTAATTAAGGCATGATATTCATGTTGCATGGTTGCCTGCCATTGTGGTGAAGCCAATTCTTCTGGAACACTAGATGGTTCAGTATGAGCAAGGGAGGTGTAGACCTTAGGTTTGAATACACCAACCTTGGACCTAGTGACCATATGATGCTGATTGGCAGGTGGATCTTGAACATGAGCAGTGTGACTGGGAGAAGAAACAGGATAATGGCCATCATTTGGTGGGTTAGAGTTTGCCTCAGTAAGTAAAGGAGAATGTGTGTGAGGTGAATGGGGTGGTGGTGAGTGTGATGAATGAGAAAGTGGTGAGTGTGAAGAATTATGAGGTGAAGAGGGTGATGAATGGGATGGTGAAGATGGAGTTGAATTTGTGTTGTGAGGTGAAGGAGAATGCAAGGCTGTGTCAATAGATTGTGTATCAGGAGGTGGTGTATGAAATGAATCATCAGGGAAGGTGGTGTATATAGGTGGATGCAAATTAGGAGTGATGTTGTTAGGTTGCTCATTTGACAAAGATAAAGAAGTAACAGAAAAGGGAAAAATATTCTCATTAAAAATGACATCCCTAGTAACAATGATTTTACCCCCCTTGAGAATAACCATATAGCCTTTGTAGTTTGGACTATAACCAAGAAAAACAGCAGATTGAGACCTGAGGTCTAATTTGTCTTTGGTGTAGGGTCTCATGCAACGACGGACCTAGATGAGGTCCAGGGGGCCCGTGGGCCCCCCTCAATTTTTTTTTAAATTCATTATATTTGTATATATGTATATATATTTAAAATTACAAAAAAAATATTTAAAAAAATATGTAAATAACTTAAACTTATTTTCAATGCTATTTTGTTATTCTCCCGTTGGGAGTTCGTGTACTCTCCTGTTGGGAGCCTGTGTATTCTCCTGTTGGGAGTTTTTTTTTCTTATTCGTGCTGTAGTGTGCATTGTGGTATTTAGGCTACCCAATTCCTTGGGTTGTCCTCCCATTCCGGTTAGTGAGCCGATTGTAATTATGTGTTTTAATGAATGCATTCTATCGTTGTGAAAAAAAAATGCTATTTTGATTTAAACTAATAATATTATTCATTTGTTGTAAAATATATAACAATCCTTATATTTTACATTTCAAGATAAAATTTTAAAAATATGTATAATTATTTACTCTTTGATACTCTAAAATGTAAATCAATTTAATGATTCAGTTGGATTGTTACATTTTTGAATGTTGGTTTCCTACTTTATTTTTTTTTTTGTTTAATCTTATATTTTTAACTTTATTTATTATTTCTTACAAAATAGATAATTTGATAAGCTATCATCATCAAAAATACTATGCGATGTGAAAAAAGTTCAATTTAAATCATACTTTTAACAAAGAAAAATTATAAATACATGAAATATTTTTTTTTGTTTATTTTTTTAAAAGTTCGAGGGTGGTACGGATTCTAAATTTTTAAAAGACTTGAGGGTACGTATATCGATATCTATATTTACAAGTAAATGCATTTTTTTTTTTAAATGAGTGTTTCGACGTAATTTACACACCGTTAGTAACATTTAATATCGGGCCCCCCTGAGCGAAATTCCTAGATCCGTCACTGGTCTCATGTGAGGGAAGCACTGGCATCCAAATGACCTGAGATGTGAATATGAGAGAGATAGGCCAGTGAGCTTCTAAAATGGTGTAAGATGACCAATGGTTTTATTGGGGATTCTGTTTATCAAGTAGATGGCAGTAGAGAAGGCTTCTTGGCAATATTTTTTTTGGTACTGAAGATTGGGAAAAGAGACTTAAAGTAGTTTCAATGACTTGTCTATGTTTCCTCTCCACAAGACCATTTTGTTGGGGTGTGTAGGGGCAAGAAATTATGTGATGTATGCTAAGGGAAGCAAATTTGGTGGTGAAGGGTTTAAATTCAGTAACACCATCACTCTGTACCATCTTGATCTTATGATTAAATTGCCTCTCAACTAAGCTTCTAAAATGATTAAAGGCATTTAAGGTATCTGATTTTTGTTTGAGAAAATAAATCCAAGAGTATTTAGAATAATCATCCACAAATGAAACATAATATATGGAACCTGAAATGGATTTTAAGGGTGTAGGCCCCCAAAGATCAGTATGAATGAATTCAAGAGGATGCTTAGAAACAAAAGAAGAATCGGGAAATGGCAATTTGTGAGACTTTGCCTTAATACAGGTATTACAAATAGACAAATCTTTCTTCTGAATAAAAGGAACATTACAAGCTTCAAGAGCCTTTTTAGTAATATCTAGAGAAGGATGTCCCAACCTTCTATGCCAAAGTAACAAGGGTTTGGCAGCACTAGCAACATAAACTAAAGGTGATTTAGAGCCTAGACTTCTATTATGTTCTGAGATAAAGACTGTTTTTGGTGAGCAACATCAAGGTTGAAAGTATAAAGCCACCCTTTAAGTTTCCCTGTGAGAAAAGCCTGGCCTGTAGCTTGATCCTTCACAACACAAAATGTAGGATAAAATTCAAAATAAACTCTATTATCTTTGGCAAATTGAGCAATGCTTATCAAATTTTTGGATATTTTAGGAACATGCAGCAAGTTGTTGAGTTTTAAATGTGTGTTTTCTGTGAGTGTAATGTGAGGGAGTGACAAAACTCTTACCAACATATGAGATGTCAAGACCTGATCCATTTCCTATTTGAAGTTTGTTGTTCCCACCATAATCAGAGGCTATGCTTAAGTTAGAAAAGTCACTGGTTACATGATGAGAAGCTCCTGAATCAGGGAACCACTCATTTTCAAGCAGAGGTTCTTTGCTAACAACAAGAGCTGAGGAGTTGTTGCTGTTTTTGTTCTCTGAATAAGATCTTTATCCTTGTGAGTTGGCAACAAAGTCTGGATTGAACCTGTTATAACACCTATCTGCTGTGTGGTTTGTGTACCTAAATATTTGGCACTGAACTCGATTGAAGTTGGACCTGCCTCTTCTTCTATTGCTCATTCCTCCCCTACCTCTATAATTTGTGGTTTGACCTCTGCCTCTGGTTGAAAAGGAACTTTGAAAGTTTCTGTTTGGCTGGGACTGAGTGGCAATATGAGCTGAAGGGAGGTTGGAGTCATTAGAGGTTGAGAAAGCTTCAAGTCTGCTTTCATGAGTCATAAGGAGAGAAGTGACATCCATTAGAGTGAAAAGATCTGGTCTGGCATTTATGCTAACAACAACAGCATCATACTCTGGTCCAAGGCCACTTAGGTATAACTTGGTCTTCTTCTGATATCAAGTGGCCTCATGCAGCTAAAATGTCACAGCAACCTTATATCTTGTTCACATACTCTTTTATGTCATGCTCCCTTTCTTTAGATTTTGCAGTTGAATCCTGTATTGCATTGTTCTGGCCCTAGATCTGGTTGAGAATGTTGACTCAAGGCTGTTCCAGATCTGGTTTGAAGTGTTCATGCCAACAACTGAGATGAGAATGGATTCTGATAAGGAGGACATCAACCAGGAGGCCAACAGTTGGTCTTGCCTTTGCCAAGAAATAAACTCAGGATTTGTTTGCAGCAATCCTTCTTCTTGAGTTGGGATAAATCTGACAGGAGGTAAAGTGGTTCCATCTAAGTAACCTTCAAGGCCAAAACCTCTTGTCGTGGTGAGCACCTATTGCTTCCAGATCAAGTAATTCTCATCAGTTAGCTTGAAGGATATAAGCTGATTTTGAAGTTGTATGGGAGGATTTCTGTTTGGTGCTTCTGCCATGATAAAGGAAAAGAAGATACCAAGATGATACAGAGCGATTTAAACCTGCTCTGATACCATGATGGATTTCAAGCCAAGAATAAGAAACCAAAAGGCAAAATAGAGCACAACGATTCATGTTCATCCACTGTTTCATCATTGAAGAAAAACAACCAGATCTGATGTTTACAAGAGGACGTATATATATGCACAGTAGAAGCCCTAGATGTCTAAGGATAAGATAAGGTAAAATGTGTGGCTCCTAGCTCACATGAGTTGGCCATAATGAAGACAAAAGAAACTAATGTAAAGCCAAATAAAACGGGAAAGGGAACTGCATGTTCACATGCAGTACATGCATGAAAATAGACCTAAGGAAATAAATATAATAAATGAACTATTAACTATATTGATGCTAAACTCTAACACGAAGTCCAAGAATAATGGCCATGGTTTCATTGAATGGAATGAAAGAATGCATTCCTTATTTTTTTAGAATGTCATACCAAGCTGCAAAGAGCGAGGTTGCACGCGACCTAATGGAAGACATGTTTGAACGAAACATGGAAAATATTTACGAGGCATCAATGGGAGAAGAAATTTTCAAAGACGGGTTATCTTAAAAAATGTCGATAGTGCTATCGGAAATTTAAAAGGTTCAAGATGAAAGAAGAGAAACGACGAACAAGAAGAATGAAGCCCTTATAATAGGCTCAAACAAAGAAGGCCAAGAAATCTAATGTGCGAAGTTACTTGCAACTTTCTTAAAATATTGTACATTTTCTTGATTTTTAATCTTCTTATTTTGGTTTTTTCTTTTTATTTTTTGATCTTAAAAATATGTCGGATTCATTGGCGATGCTAAATACCAACCATGTACATGAGTCTTTTTCCTCTTTCTCTACCGAGTAATGAACCTTTTGTTATAAAACTAGAGAGAAAGAGAAAGAATAGAGAAAATGTTTCTCTTAGGTACGATTTCTATTATAACTGAAGCTCATATTTATAGGAAAATATCTGATGGCACAACCATAATAATATAATTACATCAGGGGAAAAATAGTCATTCACATCTATTATTTTATAATAAATATTTCACAACACTCTCCTTTGAATGGCTATTTCTAAACATATTTGAATCATTATTTGAACAAAGCCCAATCTGCATGTCTTCAAGTATATCTTGTGGCCATCATGTACCGTTGCTTCAGCATGTCAGGAAAACCCGGTGGGTCAAAACCTGATCATTGTGAAATCATAACATTGCTTACTCAGGAAAACCCGGTGGGATAAAACCTGAGCACTCTGGAAGCACAACATTGCTCCCCCTCAAATAGATTATCTTTAATGGAGTATCCACGTGCTGCCTCGTTAAAACCTTGTCAAGAAAACCCATTGGGAAAAACTTGATCGAAGGAAAAAGAGTACAGCTACTCCAGTCTTTTCTCATTATCATGAGGAATCATATAAATTATTCAATAGTCCTCATTATACAATGAATATGCCTCGTTAAAACCTTATTAGGAAAAACTCAGTGGGACAAAATCCTAATGAAGGAAAAAGAGTACACTATTTATGTGAATACGCCATCCCTGTTGCCTCATTAAAAACCTTGCTAGGAAAACCCAATGAGACAAAACCTCAGCCAAGGGAAAAAGAGTACATCGCGTATTCCATATATTCATCATAATAACTATTCCACAATTTTCATGAATATCATATAGATTCATTCAGATTTTCCAATACTCGTGGTATTTATGATAATATTCCATATCATGTTTTTGTGCAACCATCATTCTTCAACTCATTCTCATTATCAACCGATTTCAATGGTCTTACTGTCAGTAGTTCCCAATATTCTCATTTCAGCTGATTTCATTCTCATCAATATCATTTATATAGCTGTCGATGCTCAAAAATGTCAGCAACATAGTTCGAACTGCGTACTCAAAGATACACTCGGTTCGGTCTGCACGACACAGGAAATCAAGTGATATCCGATTCTAGAATGAACCGAATGAAATCTCTGTTCGTGACTTATATAGTATTTAATGAAAGCATATATGAATTGAACTCAATAAGAACAAAGAATGAAGATGAAGTCCCTTGTTTATTCATATTTTTGGGAAGAAAAGAATGTCCCTTTTCTCTCTCCGAGATTGTCCCTTTTAATGTGATTTCATTTGGATAAGGTTAGATCCTCTTAGATCCTATTGGATCCTCAAGTACATATACACATCACATCACAATATATGGACATCGATTAATATGAAGTAAAATAATACAAATGATATTTTAATGTGTTGTATTTTTATTTAGTCGTAGCCAAATTGGGTACCAACAAGAGGCCCCCGAGTTTTGGCACGTTCTTGATAGAACTGTTCTGAAGTCGTGTTTATTTACAATTTGGCATAATTTTAAGTATAAGTTTTTTGAGCTTGCGGCTCTTTACGCTATGATAAATGACACTTGTTGAATGGATACGTGTTGGTAGGCGATTTATGGGTACTTTGGGACCCATGTATGCTTTGTCGATAGCTTTTAGGCTTTGGCCTGACGAATTCGTGTTAGTTGTGCTCTGGTGCACTTTGACGGACGTGAGTCAGTGGAATGGATGGAGAAATCTTTGGAATTGCTATCGAATGGGGCCTAGATGGCCTGGTTGGGTAATTTGGTACCCGTTTTTTGCATTTGAGCCAACATGACGGGCTTGTTGGATTTGATTGTTGTAATGATGGCAATGGAATGGATTTGTGCGGGAACTCGGGCCCCTTGGATACTTCGCGATTCGCACGAGATGTTCGTTGATATGATTGGTTTGTCGATTCTAAGTTAGCCGTCTTTGTGGCTTTTTGTCGCATTTTTTTATGTTGACCTGGTCGGATAATTTGGTATCCGGTCTTTGGCCTTTGGATTGTACTCTTGCAGAGTCATTTTATTTTTCGTCGGACACTTTTTGTTGTTCGAACTTACCCTTATAGGGTTTTATTGGTTTTCGTCGGGTAACTTCATATTGTCCGATCGTTTTTCCCTACTTGGGGTTTCAATATTTTTGACCGGATGACCTTAAGTGGTCCGGTTATTACCCTACTTGGGTTTTTTTTTTTTATTCTTGACTGGACAACCTTGAGTGGTCCAGTACCGGACGACCTTAAGTGGTCCGGTTATTACCCTACTTGGGGTCGTTTTATTTTTGACTGGACAACCTTAAGTGGTCCAGTACCGGACGACCTTAAGTGGTCCGGTTATTACCCTACTTGGGGTCATTTTATTTTTTGACCGGACAACCTTAAGTGGTCCGGTACCGGGCAACCTTAAAAGTGGTCCGGTTATTACCCTACTTGGGATCATTTTATTTTTGACTGGACAACCTTAAGTGGTCCAGTATCGGACGACCTTAAGTGGTTCGGTTATTACCCTACTTGGGGTCATTTTATTTTTGACTGGACAACCTTAAGTGGTCCAGTACCGGACGACCTTAAGTGGTCCGGTTATTACCCTACTTGGGGTCATTTTATTTTTGGACCGGACGACCTTAAGTGATCCGATTATTATCCTACTTGAGGTCTTTTTATTATTTTTGTCGGTCTATATTATGTTAACCAATTGTTTTTCGTGGCTTGAATGCATTTAGTTTTACGGAATTGCGGCCTCGTAGCTAATTGACTTAGCTGGAGTCAGAGCTTTACGGCGAGGAAATAAGAATGTCATCTCGGCTGGAGTCGGAGCTCGACGGCGAGGAAATATAAATGTCGTCTCAGCCGGAGTCGGAACTCGACGGCGAGAAATATGAACGTCGACTCAGTCGGAGACGAAACTCTCCGGTGAGGAAATACAAACGCCATCTCAGCAAACGCCATCTCAGTGAACATCATCTCTCATCTCAGCCGGAGTCGAACCTCTAACGGCGAGAGAATACGAACGCCATTTCAGCCAACGCCATCACAATAAATGTCATCTCAGACAGAGTCGAACCTCTAACGGCGAGAGAATACGAACGCCATTTCAGCCAACGCCATCACAATAAATGTCATCTCATCCGGAGTCAGACCTCTAACAGCGAGAGAATAAACGCCATTTCAGCCAACGCCATCACAATAAATGTCATCTCAGCCGAAGTCGAACCTTTAACGACGAGAGAATACGAACGCCATTTCAACTAACGCCATCACAATAAACGTCATCTCAGCCGAAGTCGAACCTCTAACAGTGAGAGAGTACGAACGCCATTTCAGCCA
>CACSLK010011299.1:6238033-6248654 GCA_902706635.1 Striga hermonthica | reverse complement strand
CCACCAGAACAAAAAGGGAGGGGGGGATAAAGGGTCCCCTTGACGAAGGCCGCGGGTAGAGGGGAAAAAGGTCGTGGGGCTACCATTAATCAAAACGGAGAATGTGCAGTGTTCCACACACGCTACCATTTATCTTAATTTTGTTAATCGTTATTGATTTGCTTGTATTTTTTTTTTCTTTTTTAGGTATTTTCTTAAGTTTTTCGTCCACCTAATCGTTTGTCGCGTGTTTGATTTTATTTTACTTTTTCGGTGTTCTTTTGTTTTTCCTGTTTTCGTGTGTTTTCTCGTTTTTTAAGGCATGCAGGTTCAGAACCTCAAGAATCTCTTCCAACCCCCTTTAGCCCAAACGCGCGGGAACCAACTATTTGCATCGTGTAGAACCCGAGCAACGTACGTGCAGAACCCTCACGCGCGCAACAATCTCCGCACCTCATCGACCGCACATGCCCACACCAGCACTCAGGCCTCGTGCAGCGACATCGCGAGAGCGTCGCACGGGTGTCTCGCGCGCGACAATCCTTACAACCGAACATAGACTGCAAGCTTTCCCGACAACGACTCTATTTTGTTGTAGTTTTTAGATTCAAATGAATGAATCCCCAGGTCTTATAGCAAGGAAAGCTAGTCAGATTATTTCGTACGATTATTCAAGCACAAAAAAAGAGAAAATAAATTGTAAATGCTCTAATCAAGTTGGTTAGGTTTTGTTTAGCAACTAATGATTCCAAACAATGCAAAAACTCAATTATCAACCTTCGAACAACTTAAGGATATCGATAGAGAAGCTAAGAAGTCGGGTGTAATCGTTCCTAATTCAAAACGTAAATATCAAACAATGACCGTTCGGTCAATTTATTCTATTAACCTACATGTCTAGAGATTCAACCTACATTTTTCTTAATTTGGATTAAATTATTGGTTCGCAAATATAAACTCCGTTGGAGGTTCACTTTTCTCTTCCAAGGAATATTGTCCAATAAAAACTTAGTTCCAATTCCTTAATGTTGCTGAATAAGATGGGAACAAACATTCTATGCAACAAACTGGGACAAGCAATCTATGCAACTTGGACAAACAACCTTTAACCAGCACATGGTACACTAGTCAGCAAACTAACTAATTGGCGAACACCAATACTTGCAAGAACGGAGGTCAAAAGAACCTAATCCAAATATAAGTGTGTTATGAAATCAAATTGATTTGAGTAGAATTTCCCCTAGCACATTAGTCAGCGTATATACACTGCAAGATGAGGAAACCAACGCTAGAGATAGGGTACCAGAAAGAGGCTGGGCTACCGAAAAATAATGTCTGGCTAGTAAAGAAAGAGGCCAAGAGTCTAGCTAGAACTGTTCATGACCAATGAACCAATTCCCTGAGATTCTTTATGGCCTAGATTGAGGGTCTGTGTAAACATACTTGAAAAGAAAGAGAATAAAGCATCCAAGATATGACATTTTTTAACAAACAGTCTCAACTTCACTAATTCTGAAGACGGGGAAGTGTGCTTGCCAAAAACTTCCACAAATGGATTATGTTTAACCAATGCGTGTACCCAAAAAAACGAGAAAACCAACCTTAACGTTTGGGAACCAGGGAATGCCTAAGTAATAATCCGCAACGATTGAATAAAGTCAGAAAATTTGAATATTAACAAAATCGATAACTAGTAAAAGAATAAAAATTCAAGAAACAAAGTTTTCCAAACATTATTATGTTTGTAAGAAGAAACGCTGAAAGAAAACAACTCAACAATACAAAACAAGGGACACGGAACGACAAGTATGTTATCAAGAACAACAACACTCAAAACACAAAACAGAACATGACTAATAACAAAAGCAACATACACACTTTCTAACAGAAGAACAGAAATCCAAATCAAACTTAAGCAGCCACCATTTCAAATTTTCCTTCAGTCTTAAATAGTTATATTAGGAAAAGGAAGGAAAAACGATAAGTTCACGGGAAAGGAACAAAAAAAGTCGGATCTCTCACTTGGCCATCATGACCTTGACGAACTCTTCATAGTTGATCTGCCCGTCACCATCCACGTCAGCCTCGCGGATCATCTCGTCAACCTCCTCGTCGGTCAGCTTCTCCCCTAGATTTGTCATCACATGCCTAAGCTCAGCTGCCGAGATAAACCCATTCTGATCCTTATCAAAAACCCGGAAAGCCTCCTTGAGCTCCTCTTCCGAGTCGGTGTCCTTCATCTTGCGAGCCATCAGGTTGAGGAACTCCGGGAAGTCTATGGTCCCATTTCCGTCAGCATCAACTTCGTTGATCATGTCCTGGAGCTCAGCCTCCGTGGGATTCTGCCCCAGGGAACGCATCACGGTCCCCAGCTCCTTGGTCGTGATGCAACCTGTTTCAATGAATCCAACAACAGATTTGAGAAATAAGGTTTAAAATTAATAGCACTCACCAAGCAAAAAATCAACTTCAATAAAAATAACATGCGTAAAACAATGGCAGAAAACAAGAAAAATCCAGTGCTCAGACTAATACATAAAGAGATATTTTAGTATAATTCAATAAAGGGAAGCCACTAAAGCAAACACGTCACACAATCAAAGTCTATCAGGTAAGTGTCGATGTGCTCCAAAACCACGTAATTTGTTTACTGGTAGTAATCTAATAATGCCTGGTAGATTACTGGTAGTACAACAACAACAACATACCCAGTATATTCTCAACTGGTTGGGGTCTGAGGGGTCAGTTGTACGTAGACCTTACCTTTGTAATTATAGAATGTGGCTGTTTCCGTAGCGACCCAAAGCGCATTGCGTCGTTTGATATATATTTTGTAGAAACTTCACTAATAGAAGAAGCACTATAATTTAATTGAGCCATTTTGATCTAGTCCAAAGTCCATTATTAGCACAACATCAGCAACTGTGGCAGAGATAAACCGAAAAAAATCTACCACTACAGGCAGCGAGACAGTGTAATCCATGATGAACTACAGAAAACACAACATCAATTACGGATCAAGCATAACAGTGACAAAAAAGGCGAAAACAAGAATCAGGAGTAGCTCGACAATAGACCAATAAGCCATAAAAGAGTCACCAGATCTACGCGAATAACAGACAGATCAAAGCATAAAACAGCATCAACATATTAAAAGTTTGCAAATTGAATTAAGCTCTGACCATCGCCATCCTTATCGAATAGAGAGAATGCTTCTTTGAACTCGGAGATCTGATCGTCGGTCAGCTGATCCGCCATTCTCTATTTTCCTCGGAAGCTTTTTCTTCTCTCGACGTCGAAGGCAAATGCTACAAAAATCAACGAGAGCTGCGTGATCCCTATGCGAATAATGGTGTGAGAGTGGTCAACGTAGAAAATGAAGGGGAAGTGTGGGGCTGCTATATAATTTCGGAATAGGGAATGGTGGGCTTTCGTTTTTCTCTTTTCTTCATTTTTTTTTTTTCTCTTTTCTTCATTTATCATTTACTTTTTGGTGCAGCGGACTGTTTGGCGACTCTAGCTCACCAATGTCCGAGCGGTTATCAACAGCTCCTAGATCCACCGTCGTCAGTTAAACCGTGGTTACAGCATGACCTTATTGGGATTGCATACCCGCGGCGTATAACTGTCTAACGGTCTTAGGCTTTTGCCTCCTTCTTTGTACCAAAAAAAAAGTATATATTCTTTATTATTTAGGCTACTAAATTTATAGCTTATAATTTTTTAAATCAATTTCGAGTTTATAGTTGATAAGTTATGACTTAAAAACTAATTTATATGATAAAGCTGTTTGATAAAATTAGTTGCTAAATTAATTGAAATAAAAATTTCAATTGTCTTATTTGAAAAGCTAGTCAAAGAAGCTTATAAGATAATCCCGAAATTAAAAAAAAAAAAAATCTCATTCCAAACAAGATTATTTGAATATAGGAACCTTATAAGCTAATTGAATAAGTTATAAACTATCTTATATGTTTACTGAACCCAGTTACTCAGCCACTTTTCTTGATTCTTTATTCCTCTTCCGCATAATGTGTATTTTAAGAACATTACTTTTAGTAATTACACCGTTCAGTTGAAACTTGATGTCGTGCAACTTATTTCAACAATGAGTCATATATAATAAGACTAGTGTCATACACAAAATAATAATGATAAATCGAATAAATTAAGTTAGAGTAACAAATAACATTAAAATAGTTTTGAATATCAATATTTATACTTATATTTCATTTTATTTCTATAATGTATAATATTTTATAATATGATTTATATGCGTAATTCACTCATTATAAAATAATTGTAATTTTAGTGTTCATGTTTCGAATAAAAAATCATGAAATTTTACATATTCAATCATTAACAATAATATAATACTATAACACTCAGAAAAGTAATTTTATCTCTTCATTTACATACCTTATTATAATATATGTAGCCCATATAATGCATAAGAAATAATAGTAACTTTTATAAATTAAAGCAGTGAAAAAATATCATTTAGTATAAAAATAATTGTGAATATTAATATTAATTTTATCTTTTCTTTTATTTTTATGACATATAATAGTTTGATATATAATTTATATGTGTGATTTTTTTTCTTTTTGAAATATTTATATGTGTATTTCAATCGTTATAAAATTGTTGTCATTTTAAAGTTCATGTATACAATAACATAAAAATTTAACATATTTAAATATTATCAATAAATAGTACTCACAAAAACACTGCACTGTTTTTCCCTTACCCATAACTTTTTTATTTCAAGTTTTAAACAAGTGAAAAGTGGAAAAATTGTGGCAAAAAATTAACAAACACTAATTTTAAAAGAATTTAGTTTATATGATTTTAGAGTTATAAAGTTTACTAATTTTAATTATGTTAAAACTATTTTATTTAAATTTTTATATTTTGTAATAATGTACGTTGTTGTGTCACGAATTATTGAACCGCTCGATTGTTCCTCCCCAAACCGATTTACGCTTCCTTGATCGCCGATACCTGCAAAACACACCGGGGGTGGTCCCGGCATAAACACTCTGACGCTCAAGTCGGTAGGGTTTTAAGAGAAAAGAACGAGATATTTAGAAAAATATTCTGCATGCTTTAGAAACAAAAGAACATGTCCCTTATATACTTAGGAGTCCCATCATGGTAGGATCCTATGCCACACAGAATCCCTCCTCCAAACGTCTCTTTGCAAGCATATCAAAACTTATCTTTAGACATCCAGAAATCCCAATTTTGTAGGGGTCTTATTACCTCGGCTCCCCTGCCCTAGGTAGCTCGGCTATCGTCCTCCGAGCTTTACCCCCCAATAACGTCGAGCTATTTCCAGGAAGCCCCCCAGTTACTACTTGGTGCGTGAGCCGAGCTCATCCTTAACCCCTACCAGCTCATGCTATAATAACAGGAGTCTTTGAGGCCAGCTCGGCCGGGCGGACCTTGAAGCCAGCTCGGCCAAGCAGACCCGCGCGATTATCCTGCAATCGTTCTAAGTGCTATATCATCTAGCCCCCAGTTTTCAGGACGAGCTACTTTCAGATTGGCCAGAAAAAATACCAAAATATTAAAATACAGCGAGTGTGAACCACGCTTCTGCTCGTACACGCACCATATGACCGTCTTTGTCGGTTTTCATGAACTTGAAACGACATTGACAAGATTCTAGACACATCATTACTGAACCCCGGCGTCATGATGAATATTCATCAAATCCCGACCATGGCATCATCTATATCACACGTGGCACCATAATCAACGGTCACGTTCAGTCAACCTCTTTTCCCAATAACTCTTCGCGCACACGCCTCCCATCTGGACCATTGATCATGTTACTAAATTAGATGACCACAATTAGCCGACTTTTGCCATGCCCATTGCCATATAAATACCAAAGACCTGCATCTTCTTTCCTTTTCACCTTGATCACAAATCTCTGCAGCTTCTATCACATCTTCTTTTCCGACGAACTTCCAGCAAACATCAACCACTACTAACTTCGATCATGTCTTTCTTTGGTAAGTAATCTCATCTTTTTCAAAATTAATTGTCGCATATCCTACTAATTTCTTACTAATATATTCGTGTTGTATGCCCTATCACCATTAGAACACCTCGTCTCTCCGACTAACTCGAATTCCCACATCCCTTCAAACTCAGAACCCCAAGGCAAGCCATCAGTGACCATAGCTTCTGCAGGGATGACTCCGATGTCGGTTGTCGCCAGTAATAAGAGCAACGCCGTAGCTCCTATCATTAGATCGACTCCTCTTAACCCCCTCACCCCGTATTCCACAGATAGGATTGCCCGAATCTCTTAGGAGATCGAGCTTCCGCGGGGATGGACGCTCAAGGTCCCTCGCTCTGGGAACACAAATACTAACCCTCCCCACAGACGGCGCCAATTTGTTGTGTCATGATTATCGAACCGCTCGATTGTTCCTCCCAAAACTAGTTTACGCCTCCTTGACCGCCGGTACCTGCAAAACACGTCGGGGGTGGTCTCGGCGTAAACACTCCGACGCTCAAGTCAGTAGGGTTTTAAGATAAAAGAACGAGATATTTAGAAAATTATTCTGCATGCTTTAAAACATGTCTCTTATATACTTAGGAGTCTCATCATGGTAGGATTCTAAGTCACACAAAATCCCTCCTCCAACCGTCTCTTTTTAATCATATCAAAACTTATCTTTAGACGTCTAGGAATCCCAATTTCGCAGGGGTCTTATCATCTCGGCTCCCCTGCCCTTGGTAGCTCGGCTATCGTCCTCCGATGTTTACTCTCCAATAACGTCGAGCTACTCATTAGTTCATCATTATAATTTATAACAATACATATTATGAATTTTTTTTTTTTTTATAAGTTAATAGTTTACATGGATAGTTTGACACATGATGCATTGTTTTATCTTCACAATTTACAACAACATATATTATAAATATTTTAAATTTTTCTCTCTAATATAATTTACATGAAAAATTTAATGAATTAATCATTGGTGTATCAAAATTTATAACAATACAATAATAAATATTTTTAATAATTTATGATCTAATAATTACATGGAAGTCCAACAAATGCCCCTTTTTAACATTTTATTAAAGATTATACTCGATCCACGAAATAATATTTACTTATAATTTGTACTTCTTTATCATTATTTTTTTTAAACTCAGGAGTGATTGTTTGTCCTATTTTTGTGTCGTTTTTAGTCATTATTTTACCATTTTTTTTCCCACGTATTGAGTCGTTTAGGTGGTTGTAGGATCTTTTTGTCATATATTATGTGTTTCGCGTTCATTTGAGTATTGCGGTGTTTTCCATTTGTTTTTCGGTCTTTTTCTGTTATCTTTTCGTTTTTGGTGCGTAGTTTGGATTCCTCGGGAGAACAGGTTTTTGAGAATCTTTTGGGAAAGCTGACACTATTAGAAATAGGGGCTCGTTAGCGACGCGTAGAAAAAAACAGAACTCAATTCCGAGTTTGGACGAGCCCAAACGAGCCAAAAACGCAAAGTTGCGCTGCCCAAACACCTTAGCGGCGCTATGAAGTGTTAGCGATGCCAGAGGCTACCAGCTTTCATTCCTTAGTGCCGCTAATCTTAGCGCCGCTAAGGCCCCCTGCAAGTCCCAAAATGGTATAAAAACCCCCAAAACTTATTTCTTCTCCATTCTTTCACTTCCAGCTTGAAGGGGGAGGAACCCTAGGTCCGAAAATCGCCTTTCCCCTTCACTTTCCTCCATATTCTCCTTCCCTTTTTCTTCTTCTCTTCTCCTCTTCTCCATCTTTCTTCTCCATTTTTCTTTCTTTTTTCTTCCTTTTCCATTTTAGGGATTAAGCTTGTATTGTGGATTCAACACTTGGATTGAGATTAATTGTAAGTTTTTCTTCTTGTTTAATCCATGGAAATGGTTGAATTTGGAGAAATGATTAATTGTGTTGGATTGATTTTATGTAGCTAATTCTTATTGCTCGAGATATGGGATGATTATTCTTGTTTAATTCGTATCTCTCGGGCTTGAATTGTTCATTCTTGTGTGGGTTGAATTGATTAGGAATTGATGAATTTGTGCTTGATTGATTGATATAATCGAAGGGTGGCACTTCGATCTTGTGATTGGGAACAATTGAATGTTAATTTGTCAAGTTAGGATTTGTCAATTTCATATGATTAGTTGATTAAACACCTTCTAGTTAAATTAGCGACTTTCAGAACCGAAAGGTAAGAAGTCGTAGACCTAGGCTCACATGAGGTAGATGATTTCGTAATTGAATAATTTGTGTGTTTTAGATTGAAATACACACTTGTCGATGACCCGTCCCTTGTTACGAAAAGTTTCTGGGATAGGGATAATTGGCATGTGTTGTATGCTCGAACTTTTTCGTCTATGTTCAATCCCTTGTTACGAAGAGTTATTGGGAGCGAACCGCTAGATGTCTAAGCGAGAGTGTCAATCTTGAACCGAACAATGAATTGCACAGTTTTGCTAGAACTCGAATTAATTGTCCCCGATTCCCTAGCTTCTCTATCTTTCTTTCGTTTATCTTCTTAGGTAGATTATTGCTTCTTATTATTTCTTAGTTGATTATTATTCAAACTCCCTATTTGATTAGAGTGTTTAGGATTTATTTTCCTTTTGTGTGTGATCGATACCAAAGCTGAATTTCGAATAGTCTTCCTCGAGAGATCGACCCGGAAAACGAATCATTTGATTCGGTACTCGGTAATTTAAAAACAATTTGTGCTACAACAAATTTGGCGCCGTTGCCGGGGAAGGCAAGTAGGACATTTAGTTTTGGTATTGATTTTATTTTTCGTGTTTCTCTTATTTTTGTGATTTTCGTATTTTTGTTCTCTCTTTTGTGCATCCTTGATTTTCTTTTGCTCTTTTTGTTTTAGTTTTCTTTCTTTTTCTTTTTTCCTTCTTTTTCGTGGCTACGTGTGGTTGTTCTATTTTGGTGTGCAAGAGATATGAACTATAATTGTGTCTACCCACCCCCGCACACCCAATCTTGGGTTAATAAGCCGAGCTATCACACCGGGTACTATAACCAGTCATATCCATATCCTTCCGAGCAGTACTGGGACCCCTTCCCGGTCGAGCAACATTATGAGTCCCACGAATTCAACGAGAAGCTCGACCGTATTTATGAATTCGCAGCATCCCGGTTAGCTCAGGAAGAAGAGACCACTGCCTGGTGTGCCCGTCTGAATCAGCCACCTCCATACAACGATTCCTGGGACTATGGCCATACTTGGTCATGTCCTTACGTGCAACAGTGGGAGTCTGTACCTGTTGAGCAGTCACGGGAGACCCTCGAGGACTCCTCAGAGTACAATGCCAAGCTCGATCAGGCCCTCGCTCTTTTGTCATCCTAGGCTGCCCGAAGGAGCAATATCGAGTCTAGAATCAAGAACCTAGTGGAGCGCGTGCAAGCCTTAGAGGATCGAGTTACCAATGTCACTCCCGAGCCCACCGCTCAAGGCGAACCTATACATAGGGACGAGACTCGGGAGGCTGCTTTGTCGTTCGATGAGAAGCTCGACCTCATCCTTGCTCGCATATCTGCCCAGTCCACTCGAGATGTGGAGATTGAGCTCGGGTGTGCTCGACTGAGCACACAAATGGAGATTCTTACAGCACATACCGACTCAATTGAGGCACCGGTCGAAGACCCCAACTTTAGGCTTGATACTCGAGCCCGTACGTTGAAGCAAATGTGTGAGGCCGAAGAAGAGGATGATAATCCCCAGCGAGACGTTGATGATATTTCAGAGGAGGAGGTCCACGAGCTTGATTCTTAAGTCCCTCCTCCCATCTCCGAGTTTGAGCACCCGTCTCCGAGGCCGCTACATTGTGTTACGAAGTGAGTGGCAGTTAGTTCGACTTGCTCCACAGATGAGCTTATACTTCCGGAGGATGACGACAGAGCTCGTGTGGGAAAAGCTCTGCGTCTAGAGTTGGGGATTGCTCGTGCCCGAACCCACTTCACCCATAATACAGCCACTCGGACCCACCATGCCCGCCTTCTAGCCACACTGCCCGGGCTACCACTTCTCAAGAATACAAAGGCGTGGCACGATCGTCACTTTTTTCTGGACCCCGGATGAGTTATTTTCAGGTTTCGTCAAGCTAATGACGTAAAACAAGCGCTTCTTGGGAGGCAACCCAAGTAATATTTATTGCTTTCTTGTTCATTTTCTCTTATGCCTTTTCTTTTATCTTTGAATAATGGGAGGTTTGGAGTTTGTGTATTTTTTTTTTCTCGGCAGAGAGTATCTATTGGGGTATTGGAGCATGGGCGAAAAACTTGCACGTGAATGCTATGTCTCCTTGAGAAACATTCAGTTTGCACACCCTTTTCTCTTCATTGAGTCTGTGATTTTGAGTTGGTTAACGTTGTGGATAAACTTTCTTCACATTGACGATCGACAATGGGGACATTGTTCGGTTCTAAGTGTGAGGGAGTTTTTGCATGCTTATGTGTCTACATGGTTAGCCGTGTCTAGTTTTTCTTTAGGGTGTCTTGTTGTTGATTGAGTTTGGATTTTGGTGTAAGATAAGATTGGTTGATGACTGGTTGATGAGATTGAGAAGTTGTGATGATGGTCATTGATTATATGTTTTGATGAAATG
>CACSLK010011299.1:6205754-6220565 GCA_902706635.1 Striga hermonthica | reverse complement strand
AAAAATTTGCATTACATCAAACATGGGTGATGTGTTTGTAAACTTCCACTACTGGCAACAACAAAATGTCGTAACAACATGAAAAATTTGAAGCACATTACTTTTATAATTATCGTATTAAACACGCAACTACCAACACAACATCGAAAAAGGCAAAATCAATGCTAGTCGGCATTAAAAAAATAATTACCTTATTTAAAGGTGATATCAATTACCTTATTTAATTCACATAATATACGAGAAATCATGTAGCAAATTAATTTGCAACTGCTTTCATTACCAACAAATTATGTAGTAAACACCATGAGTTTTGAAAAGCATAAAACGGTGTCATTCACGAGTAATGTAGAGCCATAAACACCAAAAAAAATCAGCTATGATCTAGGAGGCGTCTTCGAAATCATCTCCTATTGGGTTAATCCAAGCAATTTGGATATCCACTGATTCCTTTCCAATTTTGACGAAACTCTGTACATATTTTCGTAATTCTTCAGTTGTTGTAATCGGCATGTCAAAAGCTAAGTTTGAAGAATATCCGAAGTACAAAGCGACATAATCATTGAATCGTGGCCTACTGGCAAACTCCAATAGACAGTCGAGACATTTAAAAGTTATTGTTCTGGCGTCGAAGATCTGGCCACTATGTACTTGTGCGCATCCATTTCGTGTGCTAACGTAGAAACTAATCATAGCCCTACAAATATAACATACATGCAATCATGCAGTCACTTTTTACCAAAATTTAAATGATTCAGCATAACGAATTTAAACATGGAAGTGCACATGTATTTCCTAGCGTCTTACACACCTTCTTTGTAAAGTGTGGCAGCCAACCTTTTCATTGCTTTCTTTGATCCGTCCTTTTTTTAACATATAATTTGACATATTTTAAAAACTATTTTGAAATTTGAAACAATAAATATACCACCTTACGTATAAATACCTCGGTAAGTACCCGCCAAGTAAGATTTTCGAAGCCAGTGGAATAACATAACATCTGAAGACACACGTATAGACGGCAATCATATATATCGTATAAACCATTATAAGATGTAAGAAATCATCACAGATAACAAATAAAAAATCAATGCATGTTTGAGTCCGTATCCATTGCGTTGTTTAGGGAAATCTTGATCGACTACATAATGGTAAGACGTTGCAATATTTTTCTAAATGAACCCATCAGAATCCCACAAAGAGACGATCCACTTCAGTCGGCTTATCTGGTCACGAACAATGAAACATTACCAATAATCTACAATCATACTTCATCCAACTCGCTTGTCTTAACATGTGGATTAAAAAATCATGATAACACAAAAGCATTTCAACTATACCCGGATGAATCGTACGAGCTTGTTCAAACCTCTTCATAAATATTTTATTGCAATTGTATCCATTTTGTGCGTATGGATCGTGAATCGTTCAAATATTTGTAGGGATACTAATATTGTTATGGGATTGTATCATGACGCATCAGGAACAATTTGAAGATCAAACATCTCAGAGATTGATCTACTGGACATTAAAATCAAATATGAAACACCACACATTCATCGTCTATATTCAGGCATTTCATCAAACATGTAATGTGCTTGATAAGAACAAAGAAAAAAATAAAAGAAACCTCTTTCAACAAATTCACCTCCTCAAATCAGAACAAATATTTTTTCAAAAAAATTGAATACGAGGATGAACACCATATGAAAGGAAAGGGAAAGGTATAACAAAATCTCCAAAAAAATTTCGAAATCATGACGGGATTTACAATTATACTTCAAACAAAGTCGCTTTTCCTTACAATTTGGAGTACAGATTCACTATAACACAAACGCATTTCAAATATACCTAGATGAATCAGCCGCGCCCGTTTAAACCTCTTCATAAAAATATTATCGCGTCTATATTCATTTTGTACGCATGGTTCGTGAATCGTTCGAACATTTGTATGGATAATTATATAGTTTGTGGATTTTGATGAAGATTTATCGGACAAGGATGTGCAAGAATAATTTGAAGAATAATAAGAACAAAATTCCAGTCGAAGTGATAGATTTTTGTTTTTTAATTCGTATGATAGATGATATGTAATAATACAAAATTTGAGGATGTGATTATATGTTTTTGTTTTTGTAGGATTGTTAGAAAAATAAGATAATTAAATGTCCTTCAAAGTAAATATAACTAACATTTTATAATTAATTAAACTAAATTTAATTTTAAAATTAAAGTACGGCTATAATATGTTTTTTAACCATGTACAACGTGTACGAGTCAAGTACGAGGCAATACATGATGTGGTTGATATTCAATTTTGAATCAATCTAATGGTCAATAAGGGGGTACCTGTTGTTATGCATGAACGAGGGGTACCTGACCATAGAAGATCCCAACTATCTTATATGTTTACGGAACCCAACCCGCTTTTCTTGATTCTTTATTCCTTATCCGCATAGTGTGTATTTTAAGAACAATACTTTTAGTAATCACATTGTTCGGTTGAAACTTGATGTCATGCAACTTATTTCAACAATGATTCATATATAGTAATACTAGTGTGATACACAAAATAATACTGATAATCGAATAAATTAAATTAGAGTTACAAATAGCATTAAAATAGTTTTGAATATCAATATCGATACTTATCTTTCATTTTATTTTTATAATGTATAATAGTTTATTATATGATTTATATGTGTATTTCACTCATTATAAAATAGCTGTAATTTTAGTGTTCAGGTTTCGAATAAAAAACCATAAAATTTTACATATTCAATCATTAACAATAATATAATACTATAACACTCAAAAAAGAAAATTTATCTCTTCATTTACATACCTTATTATAATATACCTAGCCCGTACAATGCATAGAGAAATAATAGTAACTCGTATGAATTAAAGCAGTGAAAAAATATCATTTAGTATAAAAATTATTTTGAATATTAATATTAATTTTATCTTTTCTTTTATTTTTATGACATATAATAGTTTGATATATAATTTATATGTGTATTTATTTTTTTTTTAAAAAAAAATATTTATATGTGTATTCCACTCGTTATAAAATAGTTGTAATTTTAAAGTTCATGTATACAATAACATAAAATTTGAACATATTTAAATATTATCACTAAATAATACTCATAAAAACACTTCACTGTTTTTTCCCTTACCCATACGTTTTTACAATATATTATTTCAATTTTAAACAAGTGATCGTAAAGTGGAAAAATTGTGGCAACTTACACTTTATTTTAAAAGAATTAAGTTTATATGACTTTATAGTTATAAAATTTACTAATTTTAATTATTTTAAAATTATTTTATTTTATTTTTTATAATTTGTAATAATGTACGTTATTAATATTTTGTATTTTCTTTCCAATCTATAATTCATGTGGTAGTTCAACACATGTTGATTATCATTATAATTTATAATAATACATACTATGAATATTTTGATTTTCTTCCTAAAGCAACAATTAATATAGTTGTTCGATAGATGACTCATTAGTTTATCATTATAATTTATAACAATACATCTTATGAATTAATTTTCTTTCTAAGTTAATGGTTTACATGGATAGTTTGACACATGATCCATTGTTTTATCTTCATAATTTAAAACAACTTATATTATAAATATTTTAATTTTTTCTTTCCAATATAATTTACATGACAATTTAATGAATTAATCATTGGGGTATCAAAATTTATAACAATATAATAATAAATATTTTTACTTCTTTATGATCTAATAATTACATGGCAGTCCGACAAATGCCCCTTTTTTTAACAATTTATTAAAGATTATACTCGATCCACGAAATAATATTTACTTATAATTTGTACTTTTTTATCATTATTTTTTTAAACCCATGAGTGACAATTACTAATTTATAGATATTATATTAAATAGATTTTGTTGTACGTTAAAAGTCCTTTGTCGTCCCACTACATTAAAAGACACTCCGCTCATAAGAAAATTGGGCCCAAGTCAATTCAGGTCCAAATCATAAAATGAGAAGTCCAAGAACCCGCATGACCGGTCCTGTGTTGATCTCCCTTCAGAAGTTTAGAACATTTTGTCGGCCTCTATGCAGAATGTGAACGGGAACCAGTAAAGCAAACTGATAAAGCGACCGCCCCACCGGTCTTAAGTCTTTGCATAAAGACACGAGTCACTCACTCGCACCCTTAGTTGATTTGTAGCCATCATTATGTTCCTACTTTACTCATGTATAAATTCGACCTTCAAGTTTTCAAAAAACACATCGAAGTTCACCAACAATATGCTAAGATAACACTTTCATTTCCTCTTCAATATTCATCGTGTCAATCTCTCTATGCTATTTGGCGATCTCTCCCCATTTATTATGTTTCCATATTTATATGATTGATCCTCGCTTATATGCAGTTCATTAGTTTGACCACGTCCCGTTACCAATTTAACACAAATCATGATACAAACAGTGCAAGAGCTTATTTTTCTTCTACAATTACTTCGTATTCTTTTAATTATGCACTAAATTTGTTCCCTTTCGAGTGTCAATAATATGGTGCTAGAAGGAGGGCCCCAGTCAAGGGTTTTAATTTGGTGAATCTCCTTGTTCTCATTTTATAAAAACCTACATTTCATAGTCGCCATGATGTACTCATACAACGCCAACAACCAACTATGTAGCCAAACCTTTGAATGGTCCTTTTTTCCCTATTATTTAGTCCAAAAGGAAGGGCGACACGACTGACCCTCCAAACGATCCTTCTTATCCCGTTACTTCGTCCAAACAGACATTCGTAGATAAGCATTTCAAACAACCATCACCTTACATCCTATCACTTTATTACAGTATCTGATATAAAACTCGAAACTATCTTGAACTATATTATCTCATCTTTAACAAGAATATGGATCGATTATCGCAACTCCCTTCTTGGCAAATACTAAAGACATGGTATCTATCCCATAGTAAAAGACACTATCATTGGGCCGAAACTCTCGATTAGAGGCCATTGCTCCTCTTTTGTCCTATCATATCTCTTTCTAAATATCTGACTTGACTCGTCGTTGATCCTTTGCTTGATCTGAATACTAAGCTTCACTACTTGCCTGAGTGCGCCTATTACTCTTCTCACTCTTCGTTCCCAAATTTTTAGACAACCTGCCCTTTGAGTTTTTCTTTTAGGAAGATATCGTAATATCAAGATCTAATCCCACTTTTCTTTTTAGTTGGGCTTGTTGTCTTGTACTTTAAAAGATTCTTTCTGAAAAGACTACTGGCGCTTCAAATTAGGATGCATAACATTTTCTCTTACGGGGGAAGGCTCGATGTAAATGACCTGCCTCCCCCATCATTACTTGAATTCATGAAGGACAAAAAAATGCAATGATGATTAGAAAAAAGAGATTCTTGGTCACTAGAAAGTGTTGCAGAGCAGAAGAAATAAAAGTCAACAAGAACATTGGGAGGGCGAAGTACTTAGTTTAAAAGTAATAACAACTTCAGAGTAGTCGGACGATGTAAGGGTGGCTGTAGGAAAGTTATTCATTTGCAGCTTTTTCACAGTCCCACCTTTACATCACAAGCAGTCCAACACATTGCTCAGATTGTCTGTCTAGATGGTCTTGATCATGTTCTTGATCATGACCGCCTCGATATCAGACCACTAACTTGGGTCAGGATGAAAAATTGGGGGAGCGTTAGAGGGAATCTATATGAGTCACCTCAACTTTCGAGATCAACCTTCAAGATCAGAGTTACACAAGGGCATCCCCATCATCACACCTCAGATTGTCATCAAGAGCCTTAACTGAGTTCAGCAATTACAGAGCATGCCCCATAGAAAACATCACAAGAATGATAGATCGACACTCTAAAAAATATTTTTTCGGTCTCTAAATACTTGTTTATATGAAGGGGAGCGACCCAGATGTGGCATGCCACCATCTGAATACTAATAAAATGGTGAAGCTAGCCATAAAAGAAAAAATGAATACCCGATCAGGAGCAAACTTTGAATAAAAAGTGCCCGAGCTGATAAAGAACAAAAAAAAGGAGATGAGAGATGGTGAAATGATAAAAACATCATACAAGTATATAAAGTTCTTATATGATGTTGACAAGATAATTTTTTTTGTAATTTTTTTATAAGAGTTAGAAAGTTAAGTGAAATGAATTTGTATGAACAAGGAATGAAGAGACTTTTTTTTATTGAGAAATGAACATCAAAATAAATAATGCATTGGAGATTTAAGTGCAAAACGCCTTCTCTAATTTCACATAATGATTATTTTCAACTATGCATGTTTGCATACAAAAAAATTTCAAAAAAAAAATACAACATTTTAACTCAATTATTTTTTAACTCAATTATAACTCAACTCTACTATCATCAATATTATCAATATAATTAAATAATATCAATCATTCATTCATACACATCATATCAACATTAATTCACTATTCATTCAGTCACGTTATTTTAACTAACATCACTTCAAGTCATCTCTCTCATATTTTTACATCAAATCAATTTTAATTATTGTACTCTAAATATTGTATTAATATACCCACTGACAACTAACCATATTATTTTTTTTTCAAAATTAACCAAACCGAATTAAAAAATCCAACAACACCAAAAAATTTATATCCAAACATGCTTACATACATTTTGTATTGTACATATATACAACATTTATTACTTCGTATGGGAATAAAAGAGCAACAACTTTTTTTTATACACCCACTAGGGTGGGGGGTTAAGCCGAATCCCCAACCTGTATATATAAAAAAAAAAGCTTAAAATAGGTTGAAATGTCAAAAATCTGCAAGACCAATATCTGAAATACATCAAGCCAAACGAAAAACAAAACCAGAAACAAGAAAGAAACCAAGGAAAAGCTCGAAACATCAGCCAGCAATACAAAGATAACAGTTTCTGGTCCGGGAAGAGTCCAGACAAAAAGTCAGCATTATGGGAGAGAATATGCACCAAAAGGTAGGACCGGTTACACAAATCTGACTGAAGGGTATCCCATCTAGTCCATCCGTATAAGAGTACGGAGGCGGAGATGAATATCATCAGGATAAAGTATGCGCCTCTAGGGGTGGAGAACTCGATGTGTAGTACCCCATTTGATTAATGTTAGCCGTTGTATCTTATTCTATTATTTGTATAATTGGATTTATTTTATTTGTATTGCTCGACAAATTTCTCGAATAAGCTTATTAGAATTAAATAGATGTCCTCGTCTATTTAATCTTCCTAATTAATTTACCTAATTGAAAATCGAGACTTAAGAGGATGTCATCGTCTTCTTAATTCTTCTGTTTTGCTTTTTTTTATTTATTTGTCCTATGTGTTTATTTTGTTTTATTTTTCTTAAGTGAAATTTGTGCCTAAGTCTTTAAATTTTTCACAAGTTTACTAAGTACATTTAAATTCTGACCATTGTGCGCCAACTATTTACCGTCTACTCGATTTCCAGGTGGGTTGTACTATAAGAATTTCTATGCAGTAAATTATCTATGTCTTGTTGGGTTGGTATGATCAATGTATGCATGTGAACCATGTAGCATATCGATGTGTGCTGTTTTGGCCGTCGGTACGGTTGTCCCCTTCGATGTAATACGGTGCCCTTGTGAGGCAGTCTCCTTAAGTCATAATGAAAGGCCGTGCCCTTATGAGGAATGTACTCCCACCGTTAGGGTAACGAATCCCTTTTCTGTGGCTAATGAAAGATGTGCACACATGAGTAAGGTTATTATGTGAATAGGAGATGTGACAGGATTGATTTATTTATGTTTATGTTGCGACCATACCCTTCTTTTCATTATATATATGGTTTATGTGCATAGTGGTGAGCAAAGTGGTATGTGCTCATCCCCATGTCCCGTCCCCCTCCTTTCAAGTTGAGCAGGTGTCGAGCATGACAAGGAGAGGACGAGTGGCTGGTCCTTATTATGTTTATCTTGCTTCCGCATTTGATTTATGATCATGTTGGTCTGACTTTATGAACCTGTTGCTTTGGTTTTTCAGACATGTTAAATTGCTTTAAAACTTGTGTTTTGAAAATGTTGGGATTTCTGGATTTGTTCTGAAACCCTATGATGTGGTTCGTTTCTTACTGGAACATGTTAATTTGGATATTCATGATGGATGTGGTTATTTGAATATCATGTTGAGTTATTTGGTTAGGATAATAAAATCCATGTGAAAAACCGGGTAATGAATCCCCGTGAGTCCAGATAAGACTTGAACTATGTTTGAAAATGAATGATAATGCCCAAGTTAATGTTGATTTCGAAAAATGAATTTCGAAAATGTTATCTTGATTTTTGGAAAGTCTGGAATTTCTTAAAAAATCAAAGTAAGGCGTTACACGATCCCTGCAAGGAAGTCAACAGGACGGTTCCCCTCGCGGAAGATATGCGAGATCTGAAAGCGAATCGACCGAAGTGTGGCCCTAATGTTGGGCTCAGATGCACAAATGCGGAAGGTGTAAATTAAAACAACGATGTGAAATGGGGAACAATAATCTCAATCCCAGCAACTCAAGTATGACAAAAGAAATCTCTTGCAATAAAACAAGAATAATTCTTTTATGATGTGGAAGATCAGATTAAATTGCAACCACAGAGCATACTAAGATTATTTTAAATAAATATAATATGCAAGAAATAAGACACCAAGATTTAACGTGGAAAAACCTCTAATGTAGAGGAAAAAACCATGGGACAACCTCCGAACAATTCCACTATATTTTCAAGATAATTACAATATCTTTTCACACTCCCCTACACTAG
Source organism: Striga hermonthica (assembly GCA_902706635.1). NCBI lineage: Eukaryota > Viridiplantae > Streptophyta > Magnoliopsida > Lamiales > Orobanchaceae > Striga > Striga hermonthica. The sequence goes on along the minus strand of CACSLK010011299.1, from coordinate 6,211,749 downwards.
AAATAGAAAATATAGTGACCAGTGAGACCCCACTCCTAAACAAGGAGTAATAAAGTTGATACACAACCCAGTGTATTTTTCCCACACTCACATGATTTACTCAAATACTCTATTTTTATCTCACTGAAAAAATAACACTCACAAAATATTATTTCTTCACTTTTTGTTCTTCTTTTTCTTCTTCTGATTTTTTGCTTTTGGTGTATTTCTCTTCTGCCGAATGCTGCTTTTTATACTGAAGAAAGATGCTTAAAATTGGTTAAAGTTGGCAGCCTATTGCACAAACAATTTGTAGTGGTTGGAATCTTACAACCACTTTTGGTTGGCTGGACCCATCAATTCTCCCCTACAGTCAAAGGGAAATATACTGCAATTCTTTACTTGCATTCCATGTCGATCAACTCGGCACAAAGCTGATGTTTTCCCCGTGTTACAACTTTCGTCATCATGTCAGCAGGATTTTCGTCAGTGTGGATCTTTTTCAACTTAAACTGTTGTTTTTCCACTACTTGACGTAGCCAATGATATCTGACATCAATGTGCTTCGTGCTAGAGTGGTACATCGCATTCTTACTTAAATCCAATGCGCTCTGACTATCACAATGAATATCGTACCTTTCCTGCTTTATTCCCAATTGTTGAAAAAACCCCTTCAACAAAAGCATTTCTTTTCCTGCTTCTGTTAATGTAATACACTCTGCTTCAGTAGTCGACAAGGCAACAGATTTCTCCAATTTAGATTGCCAAAATACAGCTCTTCCTGCAAATGTAAACACAAACCCTGAAGTAGATTTTCTACTATCTAGGTCACCTACCATATCTGCATCTGTATAACCTTCAAGAACTGGATTTCCTTTTTCGAAGCTCAAGCATTTATTTGCACTGCCTTTTATGTACCTCAAGATCCACTTCACAGCTTCCCAATGATCTTTCCCAGGATTGTAAAGATACCTACTAACAATTTCAACCGCGTGAGCGATATCTGGTCTGGTACAGACCATGGCATACATCAAACTGCCGACTGCTGAGGAGTATGGAACACCCGCCATAGCTTCTTTTTCTTCTTAACTTATAGGACAACTTCGTTTACTTAATTTGAAGTTAACGGTGTATTGACCGGCTTAGCCGATTTCAAGTTGAATCTTTCCAAAATTCGATTCACATACCGTTCTTGCGATAACCATAACCTCTTAGATTTCTGGTCTCGCATGATTTGCATGCCCAAAATTTGTTTTGCAGGGCCCATATCCTTCATATCAAAGGACTTTGCTAATTTCTTCTTCAAATCACCAATCAGTTACATATCATGTCCCACTATCAACATATCATCTACATATAACAAAAGGATAATGAATTTATCACATGAAAATTTCTTAATAAACACACAATGATCTGCATCAATCTTGGTATATTTATGGCTCGTCATAAACGAGTAAAATTTCTTGTACCACTATCTTGGAGCTTGTTTCAGTCCATACAAGCTCTTTTTCAATCTGCAAACCATGTGCTCCTTTCTAGTCTTCTCAAATCCTTCTGGTTGCTCCATGTAGATTTCTTCATCTAGGTCTCCATGAAGAAATGCAGTCTTTACATCTAGTTATTCTAGCTCTAGATCCAAGCTGGCCACCAATCTGAGTACTACTCGAATAGAGATCATATTTACAATCAGAGAGAATATCTCATCAAAATCTATTCCTCGCTTTTGTCCAAATCCTTTCACGATTAAACGAGCGTTGTACTTCAACAGTTTTTCATCATCTTTCTTAAGCTTGAACACTCATTTATTTTTCAAGGATTTTCTGCCTTCCGGAAGCTTCACAAGCTCATAAGTTTCGTTTTTCACTAGTGAATCCATTTTTTCTTGCATGGCTTTCAACTACTGAGAGTTATTCTTATGAGTCTGTACTTCTTCTAAGATTTCTGGCTCCCTCTCTTCAGTAATGGTAATATACGTGGAACTAGGGTATCTCGTAGACGGTTGGATCGTTCGATTTGATCTCCTGAGCTGAGGCGAAGCTTCGAGGTCTTCTTGCTCGACATCTTCACCATCATCATCTTCTATTGTTGTCTCATCATCAACCCTGAGTTCTCCATCATACTCTCCCCCTGCTGTGGTATCTTCAGGAGGTTTGACATGTGAAAGATCTACCTTACCATAGTTTCTGGTGAAGCAGAATCAGACATAGTTTCTTGCTCATGGAACACTACATCTCTGCTTCTGATAATTTTTCGTTTTTTAGGATCCCATAATCTGTAGTCAAATTCCTCATCTCCATAGCCCAGAAATATACAAGGAATGACTTTATCATCAAGTTTTTGTCTATGTTTTTTGCTTACGCGAGCAAAAGCTTTGCATCCAAACACCTTTAAATGAGAGTATTTAATATCATGTCCGGACCATACTCTCTCAGGGATATCAAATTCCAAAGGAACAGATGGAGATCGGTTGATCAAGTAGCACGCCGTTAGAACAGCTTTACCCCAGAATGGCTTAGGTAGCTTAGCCATTCTTAACATACACCTCACTTTCTCCATAATAGTTCTATTGATTCTTTCAGCCACACCATTATGCTGTGGGGTTCCAGATACAGCCTTCTCATGCCTGATACAATGATCAGCACAATAATTCTTGAATTCATGGGAAGTATACTCCCCTCCATTATCTGAGCGAAGACACTTCAAATGTTTACCAACATGTCTCTCCACCATAGCATGAAACCTTTTAAATTACTGAAAAACTTGGTCCTTCGTCCTCAAGAAATACACCCACAATTTTCGTGAAACATCATCAATAAACGTCAAGAAATATCTGCTTCCACCGAGACTCTCCACTTCCATGGGTCCACATACATCAGAATACCATCTCCAACACATTCTCTTTCAGCTTCGAGATTTTGCTGAAAGACATTATATGATGCTTCCCAAAGAGACAATAATCACAAGGATTTAATTTTGAATTTTTGGCAAATGGGATGAGGGACTTTTTTGCCAATGTTCGTAATCCTTCTTCACCAATATGAATAAATCTTTTGTGCCACAAATTTGGCGAAGCATAATCCTCGACTGCATTCAATCCATCCTTGATCAGCTTCACTTGAGTTCTGTACAAAGTCGATCTCATTGTGCCTCTAGCAGCTACCAATGATCCTTTGGTAAGCCTCCACGTGTCGCTACCAAAATTGTTACTATAGCCTGCTAGATCCAGTGCATGCACAGAGATCAAATTCAGTGTTATTGTTTCACCCAATATCAGTTTGAATGCACACATCACCAACTCCCACAATATTTGCAATGCTGTTGTTGCCCATCTTTACTCTACCAAAGTCTCATTCTTTGTATAGAGAAAAGAATTCCTTGTGCGAGGTTGCATGAAATGATGGTGTTGAGTCAATGACCCATTCAACACATGAATCTGCAACATGATTCTCTTCTTCTTCAACAGAGAGCAACACCACTTCCCCATTGATCACATGGATTGTGGCATTTTCATCGTTCTCTGACTTGTTGTTCCTCCGACCTCTGTTCTTCCAGGATTTCCAATTTTTTTGATATGCCCTTCTTCACCGTAGTGATTACACTTGAATTTTCTTCTCGGTTGAGATTGTGATTTATCTCTGGATTTGTTATTGCAGCCTCTGCTTTTGCTTCTCCCCCTAGTTTATGTGACCAGGGCATAGGAGCTGCTTGCCCCATAATCTTTTCTTCTTGTTTCTTCATTAAACATATTGTCTTTGACTTAGGCCAAAGTCAGTTTTCCTTCAAGAGCAGAGTTGCTCGACGAGACCACCAGAGTCTCCCAGCTATCCGGTAAATAACTCAAAAGTAACAGCACCTGCAGCTCTTCATCAAGTTTCATTTCCATGGTAACAAGTTGGTTTACCATGTCTTGAAACTCATTCAAGTGTTCTGCAACTTATCTTCCATCCCGATATTTTAAATTTACAAGCTTTCTAATGACGAAAGCTTTATTCTGTGCAGTCTTCCTCGAGTACATTTGTTCAATTTTTTTCCACAGAGTATGGGGTTTCGACTCTGTGGCAACATGGTAGAATATGCTGTTGTCCACCCACTGTCTGATTAAACTACCAGCCTTCCTGTGTAATTTTTCCAATCGTCATCCTTCACGTCCTCGGGATTGTTGTCTTCCTTTTCTACAGGATCATTCAGATCTTTGTAGAAAAATATGTCCTCCATTTTTGGCTTCCAAATGGAGTAATTTTTTGTTGCTAGCTTCACCATGGTACCAACGTTCTCCTCCATTTAATTTACACTGGTTGTTACAGAGCCCAACTTGAGCCCTGATACCACTTGTTGGGCTCAGATGCACAAATGCGGAAGGTGTAAATTAAAACAATGATGTGAAATAGTGAACAATAATCCCAATCCCAGCAACTCAAGTATGACAAAAGAAATCTCTTGCAATAAAACAGGAATAAGTCTTTTTTGATGTGGAAGATTAGATTAAACTGCAACCACAGAACATACTAAGAATATTTCAAATAAATATAATATGCAAGAAATAAGACATCAAGATTTAACGTGGAAAAACCTCCAATGTAGAGGATAAAACCACGGGACAACCTCCGTACAATTCCACTACATTTTCAAGATAATTATAATATCTTTTCACACTCTCCTACACTAGAAATGTAAAATATAGCGACTCAGTGAGACCCCACTCCTAAACAAGGAATAATAGAGTTGATTCCCAATCCAATATATTTTTCCCACACTCACATGATTTACTCAAACACTAGTTTTATCTCAGTGAAAAATAACACTCACAAAATGTTATTTCTTCACTCTTTTTTCTTCTTCTTCTTCTCTTTTGCTTTTGGTGTATTTCTCTTCTGCCGAATGTTGCTATTTATACTGAAGAAAAATGCTTAAAATTGGTTAAAGTTGGCAGCCAGTTGCATATAGCCCTAAGATCAGATGGGGAGATGATAGCTTCGCCGCTGGGGCCAACATCAGGTCAAGGAACAATTTGTAGTGGTTGGAATCTTACAACCAATTTTTGTTTGCTAGACCCATCACCTAATACGAATGAGAAGATGCTGAATCTACCATATGTCATAATGGCCAAAAGATCAAGAGAGTGATGACATCAATAACGTTCTAACTCTTGTTAGAGGTATGCTATAAAAGCTATGTTTTGCAGATTCTATCAATTTCATTTTGATCTGGCATCATGTTTCAGTCAAAGTACTTATGATTGCAGTTTATTTGTTTATGCAAATCATACTCCATGTCTTATATTGAGATAGTGTGGTTTGAAGAGTTTCAGACAGAAAGTTCACCTATCGGTTCCTTATAAGACTAAACTATTCGTTCATACTCTAGACAGGCAGTCAGACCCCTCTTGAAAAAAGACTGTAGTGTATTCTTGATTCAGTTGGTCTTTGACTGAAGAATTACAGTGTTGAACAGGACAACGGAAGGATAAGGTTATGAGACTCACTGATCGTTGTTGTAACCTAGACCTTCGTTGATTGATGCATTCTCTTAAGCTGCAAGATAATATAAAATAGGCATATATTTTTATTTCTTATTTATTTGATTTACCAAGTGATTCTTATTTTATTAGGATGACATACGAGGTATTTTGGTAAGTAAAGATAATTATATGATGTGCTATTATAAATTATTTATGGTCTTTATGTTCTAGTGCGCTGGATTGATGACGTCCCTGAAATGAGCTCAGGAATGTACATTATGTTAAACCCTGCATGTAGACGATTGTCTGACATAATGGTTAAGGTTCTGAGTGGTACTAATTTCAGAAATGAATAAGAAGTTGATTAATTATTTTGTCAGTAATTTAATTAATCAACGGACGTTATATCTTAAACATAGGGAGGTAAATCGATCAATTGGATTAATGTTATTTAATCATGGAGGCTCAATTTTATTGGTAAAATAGTGGCTAAATAGGGAGAGCAATAATATTACTCTAGTGGGATGTTTTATTATTTAATTCCATTTAAATAGGAAT
>CACSLK010011299.1:6175655-6194874 GCA_902706635.1 Striga hermonthica | reverse complement strand
GCCGGAAAGTGTAAATAGCATCCACCTTGCTCTAGAGAGTAAATAAAAGACTTAAGATAAGAAACAAAAAGGGAAACATTTCATAATGAGCTAGATGTCTTCAAAATGCAAAGGCTCAAAAGTATTTATACTCCAACAAAACACACACTAAAAAACGCACATAAAATAACACTCTCGAGCTCGAGGAAATGGTGGCGGGCACGCGCCATGTGCAATGGTGAAAAATGAGCACTCTCGAGCTCGAGGAAACGCCGGCGGGCACGCGATGGTGATGTAGGGAGGACTCTCGACCTCGAGGAAATGGTGGCGGGCACGCGCCGTGTGCAATGGCGAAAAATGAGCACTCTCGAGCTCGAGGAAACGCCGGCGGGCACGCGATGGTGATGTAGGGAGGACTCTCGACCTCGAGGAAGCAATGGCGGGCTCGCGATCATGCAAAAGAAACTTTGGCTCGGACTCACTAAATGTGGCTCGACTCTCTCATAACATAGTTCGACTCTCTCTCTCTCTCTCAATCTCCGGAATAACCCTGAAATTAATAACCGAAAAACACGGAAAAGTACGCCAAAATATAAAATAAAAAGGAAAGCATAAAAAAAACACACGGAGAACGACAAAATGGACCGGCCAACCCTAAAACAATCCTAGAATCGACTCGAAAGCACACAAAAGCACATAGAAAAAACACACAAAAACACAATAAACATGTAGGAAAAAATGGAAACACAATTCTGAGTTCGGACGAGCCAAAACGAGCCAAAAACGCAAAGTTGCGCTGCCCAGACACCTTAGCGGTGCTAAGCCTGGCCTTAGCGGCACTATGAAGTGTTAGCGATGCCAGAGGCTACCAGCTTTCATTCCTTAGCGCCGCTAACCCACCTTAGCGCCGCTAAGGCCCCCTGCAAGTCCCAAAATGGTATAAAAACCTCCCAAAAACTCATTTTCTTCTCCATTCTTTCACTTCTAGCTTGAAGGGGGAGGAACCTTAGGTCTGAAAATTGCCTCCCCCCTTCACTTTCCTTCATATTCTCCTTCCCTTCTTCTTCTTCTTCTCTTCTCCTCTTCTCCATCTTTCTTCTCCATTTTTCTTTCTTTTTCTTCCTTTTCTATTTTAGGGATTAAGCTTGTATTGTGGATTCAACACTTGGATTGAGATTAATTGTAAGTTTTTCTTCTTGTTTAATCCATTGAAATGGTTGAATTTAGAGAAATGATTAATTGTGTTGGATTGATTTTATGTAGCTAATTCTTATTGCTAGGTATATGGGATGATTATTCTTGTTTAATTCGTATCTCTCGGGCTTGAATTGTTCATTCTTGTGTGGGTTGAATTGATTAGGAATTGATGAATTTGTGCTTGATTGATTGATATAATCGAAGGGTGGCACTTCGATCTTGTGATTGGGAACAATTGAATGTTAATTTGTCAAGTTAGGATTTGTCAATTTCATATAATTAGTTGATTAAACACCTTCTAGTTAAATTAGCGACTTTCATAACCGAAAGGTGAGAAGTCGTAGACCTAGGCTCACATGAGGTAGATGATTTCGTAATTGAATAATTTGTGTGTTTTATATTGAAATACACACTTGTCGATGGCCCGTCCCTTGTTACGAAAAGTTTCTGGGATAGGGATAATTGGCCTGTGTTGTATGCTCGAACTTTTTCGTCTATGTTCAATCCCTTGTTACGAAGAGTTATTGGGAGCGAACCGCTAGATGTCTAAGCAAGAGTGTCAATCTTGAACCGAACAATGAATTGCCCGGTTTTGCTAGAACTCGAATTAATTGTCCCTGATTCCCTAACTTCTCCATCTTTGTTTCATTTATCTTCTTAGGTAGATTATTGCTTTTTATTATTTCTTAGTTGATTATTATTCAAACCCCCTATTTGATTAGAGTGTTTAGGATTTATTTTCCTTTTGTGAGTGATCGATACCAAAGCTGAATTCCGAATAGTCTTCCTCGAGAGATCGACCCGGAAAACGAATCATTTGATTCGGTACTCGGTAATTTAAAAACAATTTGTGCTACAACAGTGATAACTACTAAGTTATAGATATTATATTAAATAGATTTTGTTGTACGTTAAAAGTCATTGGTCGTCCCACTACATCAAAAGACACTCCGCTCATAAGAAAAATTGGGCCCAAGCCAATTCAGGTCCAAACCACAAAACGAGAAGTCCAAGAACCCGCATGACCAGTCCTGTGTTGCTCCCTTCAGAAGTTTAGCACATTTTGTTGACCTCTCCGCAGAATGTGAACGGGAACCAGTAAAGAAAACTAATAAAGCGACCGCCCCACCAGTCCCATCATCAAAAGTTAAGTCTTTGCATAAAGACACGAGTTACTCACTCACACCCTTAGTTGGTTTGTAGCCATCATTATTCTACTTTACCCATGTATAAATTCAACCTTAACACATCGAAGTTCACCAACATATGCTAAGATAAAACTTTCATTTCCTCTTCAATATTCATCGTGTCAATCTCTCTATGTTATTTGGCGATCCCTCCCCATTTATTATGTTTCCATATTTCTGTGATTGATCCTCGCTTGTATGTAGTTTATGAGTTTGACCATGTCACGGTACCCATTTAACGCAAATCATGATACAAACGGTGCAAGACCTTATTTTTCTTCTACAATTACTTCATATTCCTTTAATTACGCACTAAATTTGCTCCCTTTCGAGTGTCAATAATATGGTGCTAGAAGGAGGGCCCCAGTCAAGGGTCTTAATTTGGTGAATCGTCTCGTTCTCATTTTATAAAAACCTACATTTCATAGTCGCCATGGTGTACTCATACAACGCCAACAACTAACTATGTAGCCAAACCTTTGAATGATCATTTTTTCTATGTTATTTAGTCCAAAAGGAAGGGCGGCACGGCCGACCCTTTAAATGATCCTTCTTATCCCGTTACTTCGCCCAAACAGACACTTGTAGATAAACATTTCAAACAACCATCACCTTACATCCTATCACCTTATTATAGTATCCGATATAAAACTCGAAACTCTCTTAAATATATTGTCTCACCTTTAACAAGAATATGGATCGATTATCTCAACTCCCTTCTCGGCAAATACTAAAGACCTGGTATTTATCCCATAGTAAAAGACACTATCATTGGGTCGAAACTCTCTATTAGAGGCCATTGCTCCTCTTTTGTCCTAACCTATCTCTTTCTAAACATCTGAGCTTGACTCACCATTAGTCCTTTGCTTGATCCAAATACTAAGCTTCACTGCTTGCCTGAGTGCGCCTATTACCCTTCTCACTCTCCGTTCCCAAATCTTAGACAACCTGCCCTTTGAGTTTTTTTTAGGAAGATATCGTAATATAAAGATCTAATCCCAGTTTCCTTTTTAATTGGGCTTGTTGTCTTATTGGGCTTGTTGTCTTGTACTTTAAAAGATTCTTTCTGAAAAGAAACTGGCGCTTCAAATTAGGATGCATAACATTATCTGTTACGGGGGAAGGCTCGATGAAATTGACCTGCCTCCCCCATCATTACTTGAATTCATGCAGGACAAAAAAGCAATTATGATCAGAAAAAGAGAGTATTGGTCACTAGAAAGTGTTTCAGAGTAGAAGAAGGGGAAGTCAACAAGAACATTCAGAGGGCGGAGTACTCAGTCCAAAAGTAATAACAATTACAAAGTAGTCGGGCGATGTAAGGATGGCAAGAAAAGTTATCAATTTGCAGCTTCTTCACAATCCCACCTTTACATCACAAGCAGTCCAACCCAGTGATCAGATTGCCTGCCTAGATGGTCATGATCATGTTCTTGATCATGACCGCCTCGAGATCAGACCACTAATTTGGGCCAGGATGAAAAATTGAGGGACAGTTAGAGGGAATCTATATGAGTCACCTCAACTTTCGAGATCAACCATCAAGATCAAACGTTACACAAGGGCATCCCCATCATCACACCTCAGATTGTCATCAAAAGTCTCGCCTGAGTTTAGTGATGACAAAGCATGCCCCACAGAGAACATCCCAAGAACGATAGATCGACACTCTAAAAAATATTTTGTTCGTCTCTAAATACTTCTTTATATAAGGGGGAGTGACCCAATGTGGCATGCCACCGTCTTAATACTAATAAAATCGTGAAGCTGGCCATACGAAAAAAAAAAACGAATGCCCGATCAGGAGCAAACTTTGGAATAAAGTGTCCGAGCTGATTAACAACAATTATTACGTGGACATCACCTGAAAAATAAAAAGAACAAAAAAATGAGGTAGAAAGGGGATGAGAGATGGTGAAATGATAAAAAAAACTTTATACAAGTATATAAAGTTATTATATGATGTTGACAAGATAATTTTTGTAATTTTTTCTATAATGTTAGAAAGTTAAGTGAAATGAATTTGTATGAACAAGGAATGAAGAGATTTTTTTTTTTTTTTTGATTGAGAAATGAACATAAAAATAAATAGTGCATTGGAGATCTAAGTGCAAGACGCCTTCTCTAATTTCACATAATATTATTTTCAACTATGCATGTTTGCATTCAATTTTTTTTTAAAAAAAAATACAACATTTTAACTCAATCGTTTTTTTTAACTCAACTCTGACTCAACCACACTATCATCAATATTATCAATATAATTAAATAATATCGATCAATCATTCATACACATCATATCAACCTTAATTCACTATTCATTCACTCACGTTATTTTAACTAACATTACTTCAAGTTATCTCTCTCATACCTTTACATCAAATCAATTTTAATTATTTTACTTTAAATATTGTTTTAATATGCTCACTGGCAACAAACCATACCACTTTTTTTTCAAAATTAACCAAACCAAACTAAAAAATCTAACAACACAAAAAAAAAAAAAAAAAAAATTGGAAAATGCTCCTTCCCCCGTCTAGTTCCCAATTTTTATACTACTCACTGACAACTGTACATTAACAGTTATTGCACAATCATTACTCTTATTTTACATTATTGAAAGAAAATAGATGATTCCAATAGAAAGTCAACTATATATCTCTCCTCTTATTTTGTTCTTCCCCAAATTTTCTAGCCCTAAGGATATTTTTTCGACTACCAATTTCTCGTTCTTCGTTCACAGCCACCGTTTTTCTCGGTTTTTTTTGTTGATTTTTTTATTGCGGGCCTGATTTCCCAGCCTCAGTATCACGTTCTTCCTCAAATATATTTCCCTAGGGATATCGAATTGAATGTCGTAGTTTTACCTGCACGAGTTGCCGTGAAAATTTCAGACTCCGACCAATAGGTTTTCACAAGAAAACACCTGCTTATACATCTTCTTCTTAGCATCAGCCGTCTCGACAACAATTCGGACGAAAAAATATTTCAAAACCCAGAGGCTCTGCTTGCACTTGACGACAGACCCGATGTAGGTGTTGGACCAGAGGAGGATGTGGTGGTGCTGCGTGCACTTCTGATACGTCTCCTTGATGGTCTTTTTGGGTTCGGGCTTTGAAGGGATGTTCGGGCCGCGGGGTTTAATAAGAGTTGATTTTTAATTAACTCACTTTAAAAATGGCTAAATGGCGGGAATTAACACGACCTTTACGCGTTTGGCAATTTAATCACGACCTTCAAACCTTGTCAGAAAAATACATGACCTTTACAATTTTGGCAACCCGATACATACTTCTAACTGCCGTCAACGGAAGTATGATGTGGCAATTTAACTTGACGGAAACACCAAACGGGCGTCCGAGTCAGCTTCCAGGTGGCAATAACCATAGTATAAAAGACGCTTCTTCCCCAAATTGACCATAATCGTTCATTTTTCCCCAAATTCACCACAATTCGTTTTGCCCTAACCCTAATTCACCCCAATTTGCCCCGAAATGTCGTCATCTTCTAGCTCAGATTCAAGGAGATTGAAATCAGTATGTTTCCATGGAGACGAAGCAGTTATATTCACGTCAAATACCGACCTCAATCCTTGTCGTCGATTCCGACGTTGCCGCAACATACAGGTGACTGCGATTTCGTTTTGCAATTTTGTTTTTTATTTAGTTTCGTGTCGATATGACTACAATCGTGCCGCTGTGAGTGCAATTTGGCTTTGTTTTTGTAATTTCATGTGTGGCCGTTCTGATATGAAATGCTGAGTTCAATTTCAAATGACGAGTTCAATTTGATGAAATGAACACAGAAAAACGAGTGGAATTTGAAATTTCAGTTTATCATATGAGATGAAAATTGAAAATTTTTGCCTTAGTTTTATGGTTTTTCAGTTATTGTGTTTTGTTCTAATTCTAATCCTTGCTTATCTGTATAAGAATGCATGTACATACTTTTCTTGGGTAGATCCGGAGCTTGGACCATTTCAGAAATCATGCTTTCTGAAACTGAAGGCTGAGAAGGCATTATTGGAGGAGCAATTAAAATGCAGAGATGTTACTGAAGTAGCATTGGTTGAGAGGCTGAAAATGAAGGAAGATGAACTATTGTATCTTAAATCCAAAGTAAATGAGTTGGAGGAGCAAGTACAAGTCTTGTCCAAGAGAAACAGATTCAGATATCCTATTGTGTGTGTGTCAGTTGTGTTATTTGTTGTTTTGCTTTTGTTCTTTGGTAAAGAGGAAAATGGTTGACAACCTTCTGTACAAGACTTGTCCAATAGAACCAATTATGATGAACTTGGTGTAGGACAACCTTTTGTTAAGGAAATTGCAATGTATGTTGTTATCTGAATTTAAGTGTATGTTGCCTTTTTGTAACTTCATTTCGGTTGTTAATGAAATTTTATATTGAATCAGTTTATGTTTTTGTGTAAGTTCATTTTAGTGTATGTTGGTGTCATATGCACAAAAATCCTATAAGCCAAACAAATGTGGTACATTCAATCATCAGCACATAACAATATGCACAAGCATCTTAAATACCAAACAACCTCAACAAACACCAACTGAAGCCATGTTAAAAACAAAAGTCTTGTTGCCATCCTTATAAAATCAAAAGTCATATCCAATCCAAATTCCACAACCAAAACATCAAATCCAAATCCAAATCTAAATTTAGATAATACATTGCTAACAACTGCAGCTCCAATCCCACATCAAACCAGAAAACATGAAAAAACACAGTAGTTCACAACATACATCGCCCAAAACCCAAACAACAGTAGTTCACAACATACATCCCCATGACAACTAACAAGGGTTAAAATTACACACACTCTCTTGTGTCCCCTGATCTCTTGGGCAATTCTTGGATGTTTGTTTCTTTTGTCCAGGTGATGATCCTGCTCTTCTGTTAGGTACAAAGTGAACTCTATTTTGCCCTGGCATCTGATTAAGAATTTGTGGGACAAAACAAATTAAGTTAATATCTGAAATATGCACTGCAATTGGTACAGGAAAAGTATATGGTAACAATGAAGCATACCCTCATATAAATGTCTCCTGTCTGCTCAGAGACCATCACACCAAATCCTTTATTGGCCTAAACAAGCAAAGACACAAATAAGTTAATAAACTGATATTATGCTTTATGTAAGAAAATAATAGCTTTTACCATTGCTCTGTCTTTTGCCCTAATAGCTTGCACAGGTTGAGAAGATTGTCCAACACTCCTGATTCTAGAACTCCTTCTTGTTTGTTGCATAGCAGCTATGGCTGATCTAGTAGTTGGGGCTGTTCTTGTGGCTGAAGCTGCTCTTGTGACCTTGGTTGCTCTTGTGCTTGTGGTTGCTTTTGTGGATGGGGCTTGTGTTGGTGGTGCTGTTGGGGCTTGTGTTTGTGGTGCTTTTGTTGGTGCTCTTAGGGATTCTATTGGGGCTGGTGTTGGGACTGGTGGTGGGTTGGTTGATGTTGAGTTTGTTGGTGTTGGGATTGTTGGTGTTGGGACTGCTGGTGTTGGTGTGACAGTCCAATCTTTTGCAGAAGACTCCACATGTTGCTCCCTTGTACTTGGTCTCCCTCTTTTTTTTCTACAATTTATCAACAAGGATATGAACAGAATGCATTATAAAAGTTTATAAATAAGCAAAAACAATTAAACTTACTCTTGTCTGTGCAGGAGCAGCTTCATTGGGGCAAGTCCTGATGTTATGCCCAATTTTCTTGCATTTTTGGCAAGTCATTTGTAGTCCAAATCTCCTCAGCTTAGTGTCACTCTTGGCCTCTTCTTCAGGAGCTTTTCTCCTTTTTTTATTTTAGGTTTACCAGGCATCTTTTTAAATGGAGGTGGCTTCACAGTGGACCCAGATGCTTCAGGCCACATTTTAGGCCCATTTAATGGTTCAAGACTAAAAGAGTATGCTTTCAAATTTCTTTCTACACTGAAGTATGGGCTGACAAAGTCCACTACATCCCTCTTCATGTACTGAATTGCAGAACAAGCATGGATACATGGTATACCAGATATATCCCAGCTTCTACAACTACATGTCATGCACTTCAAATCAACCACAAACTGATCATCTGATATGGCAACTTGAAATTTTTCACCCACTGCAGGTTTTGTCACACACAACCTACTTCTCAACTTATTTTCCTCAATTTTTTTCCTTATCCTAGGACATATTGTGTCATTCAGTCCACTAGTCAACATTAGTTTGTGATGCTGCCTTTCCATTACATAAGTTCTAATACTCTCAAGCATTTCAACAATTGGTTTTTTTCTTGCCTTCACTATGGTACTGTTGAAAGTTTCACATACATTATTAAGTATCATATCACATTTTGGATTCTCAAGGATAAAGGCTTTACAGAACCTGAAATTTTCCATGCCCATGAAATCATCATAAGCCTCCTTAGCCACTGCCTTCATCCCTTCAAGTGCTTCCTTATATTCTGCCTTGTGTGTGCTATGCACTACCCTCCAGAAACAGCTCTTCAGTGCACTGTCTTTGTGTGATTTCTTCCAATTCATGTACACATGTCGTGCACAATTTCTATGTTCTGCATGTGGTGAGAGGTCCCTTATAGCAGCAATGAGTCCCTACACAATGAGATAAGTCAGAACATATATTAAAGATAAGCCAAACAACCAAATATATTAGTGCACATATTGAAAGAACTAACCTTTTGCTGATCACTGATAAATGTCCATCCAAGTCCATATGATATCCCCAAATCTTGAAAAAGTATGTCTAGAAACCATTTCCAAGTGCTCTCATTCTCAGAATCCACAACTGCCCATGCCAAAGGAAATATCTGGTTGTTTCCATCCTTCCCAACAGCACACAATAATACACCTCCTAAAAAGGTCTTCAAGAAAGCCCCATCAAGGCTAATAATTGGCCTACAGCCTTGCAAGAAACCTTGTCTTAGTGCACTAAAACCTACATAAAAACATTTGAATACACTGCCACTCTCCAATTTCAGCTAAAATGTGCCATTTCTATCAACCCTTTGGCCTACAGCCTTGTAAGAAACCTTGTCTTAGTGCACTAAAACCTACAAAACTTATGTTGCAGCCATTATAAATTGCATAATTCTGAACTGCCTTCCTACATTGCCCAATGGTTTCAAATCTCATCCCAAGCTGAAATTGGAAGGTCTGCAGATCTCCTTTTCCATCATAAACTATTTTTTTCTTCTTAGGCCTTGCTTCATCATCATCATCACCAAGACCATCACCACTAGATGAATCAGTGTTGACATTCCCTTCAGAATCTTCATATTCTGACTCATTATCTCTTGTAGGTATATTGTTGTCATCAGCCTCATGATGTGAAGATGGTTGTGCAAATGACATGTTTGCATCTCCATCATCTGTTGACTGTCTGGAGTTCAAAGCTTCTCTCCTAGCCTGAAGATACTCCTCATCATCTGTCCCTAAATCTTCATCAGACAAACCATCATTACTTGAAGATTCACCAGATGGTTCATACTCCTCATCCTCACTTTCATCTAAAGCAAACTCACCCAACTTTTCACTAGTATCCTTTGCTTGGTGTACTTCAGCAACTTCAGATACCCTATTCATATTTGACTTTTCTTGTTGACAAACAACAGCAACTTCAGGTACCCTATTCCTATTTGACTTTTCTTGTTGACAAACAGCAGCAACTTCAGAAACCACAGACGGTTTGTTCAGTTGTTCAGTTTGCACAAATATTTCAACATATCTTCTGTTTCTCTGCATTTGACCCAAACATGCCATAACACCAGCATCATCTTTTATATCCTGAAACTCATGTGTTGTCCGATGCTTATAACATATTCTACCCCAGTTTTCATATCCCAGCTTCTTTATTTGATCTTCGATGTCAAAATAACCTAGCCTATCTGCATCCAACCCAGTAACCGTGGCAACAAAATCACCATAATAATACTCATGCCCTTCGAGAGTGACAAATCTACCCTTGTGATTGATGAATAACATAAAGAAATCACTGCAAATTGAAAAAATCGAAAATTTTTACCAATTCGAACCCTAAAAAAACTAAAATCAATTGAACATTTCAACTCTGAAAAGGCATTTACCTTGCGACCATGATGTTAACAAGTTCTTGTGTATGCTCACGATAATCGTCACGAACATATGGAAGACACACCCTTGTAATTTTGGAGAAAATAAAAAACCTAGGGTTTGGAAATGAAAAATCGGGAAGGGAATTTGGGAAAAAATGAACGATTGCGGTGAATTTGGGGAAGAAGCGTCTTTTATACTAGGGTTATTGCCACCTGGAAGCTGACTCGGACGCCCGTTTGGTGTTTTTCGTTAAGTTAAATTGCCACATCACACTTCCGTTGACGGCAGTTAGAAGTATGTATTGGGTTGCCAAAATTGTAAAGGTCATGTATTTTTCTGACAAGGTTTGAATGTCGTGATTAAATTGCTAAACGCGTAAAGGTCGTGTTAATTTCCGCCATTTTGCCCTTTAAAAATCTGCTTTTCCTAGGGCCGAATAATAAGGAAAAAACTGACAGGTCAAAAGCCACATCAAGGAGTGATTTCATGCGGTATAACTTGACGGGGCCTGTAGCGGTATTGAAAAATTTATATCCAACCATGCTTACATACATTTTGTATTGTACATTTGTACAACATTTATTACTTCGTATGTGAATAAATTAGCAACACCTTTTTTTTTTTTTAAAAACACCCAGTAGGGTGGGGGTTAGGCCGGATCCCCAACCTTTATATATAAAAAGGCCCTAAATGGGCTGAAAAGTAAAAAATCTGCAAGACCAAGTCTGAAATACATGAAGTCAAACGAAAAACAAAACCAGAAACAAGAAAGAAAATAAGGAAAAGCTGGCAACACGAGCCAGTAATACAAAGATAACAATTTCTGGTCCGGGAAGAGTCCAGACGAAAAGTCAGCGTTACTGGAGAGCAGATGCACCAAAAGGTAGGACCGACTACACAAATCTGAATGAAGAGTATCCCATCTAGTCCATTCGTATAAGGGTACGGAGGAAGAGAGGAATATCATCAGGATAAAGTATGCGCCTTTGGGGTGGAGGACCCGATGTCTGCGAGGAAGTCAACAGGATGATTCCCCTCGCCGGAAGATGTGCGAGATCTGAAAGCGAATCGACAGAAGTGTGACCCTAATACAAATAAGAGTATGCTGAATCTGTCATACACCCTAATGGCCAAAAAGTCAAGAGAGTGATGACAACGACCACGTATCCAATCAACAACAACTTTACCTTTACAAATTCCAACTTACCTTTTTCCTTAAAAAAAAAAAAAATTCTATCTTCCCCTTTCCTTTATCCCTTTGCTTTTTTTTTTTTTTCTTCATTTTTCGGTAATACTTTTCCACGAGGCCATGGATTGTACCGCATACGGAGTCATATGTACGACAAGTGTAGGTATTGTGAATAAAATGCACAACCCACAAGGCCACAAACCCCATTCACAGTTCACTGCTCTCTCTCTGCTGTGCGTACTCTCTCGCTTTCTCTCTCTGAAATCCCTTCTTTCCATCTCCTCTCACTAAATTCACTGTGTGCAGCTCCGGTTTTCAGGGCTCTTGTGTCAACACTGCTATTTTTTTTTTTTGTCAGGCTTCGATTTTCTTACATAGTAGTGTGGGTTGAAGTTCTTGTTTGATGAATTAATTCCACCCCCCGCCGTTTCATGCAATTTCGTTTACATTGCGTGCTTGCTTTTGTTTAATGCTTTGCGGTTTCTCTGTAGAAATCTGTTCCGATTCTCGTATACATTTTGCAGATAGAATGATCTTTCGTTGACAGCTTGTTTTTTGGCTTGTTTTTTGAACAGCTTTGTACGACGTTCGACCTTTTACGTCACGGCGGTGGTTCTTTAAGGTAACAAGAGAGGGTTTTGGATTTGGTTCACTTTTGCATTGTTTGTGCTGCCATTATTTCTTTCTTTTTCATGTTTTCCCATTTTGTTTGTTTGTTTTATTTTATTTCTCTGTTTTCCGTTTCGATATTACTATGCATGGCTGTTTCCTGACCAGATCTGTAATGTTTTAGGATCAAATAATGCTTGGGTTTTTTCGGTTAAGTTTGGTGTTTTTGCTAATACTTTCAAATTATTCATAGTTTTTCAGATTTCAGCTGAAGGATTTGCTCTTATTCTCTCCTTTTTTATCCTATGAGTGTGTTACTATTTTACCTGAAAAGAAGTGCCATATTTCATAATTTTTCTATAGTTGTATTTTGAACGTTCTTTTCTTGTTCTCCTGTTCCAGAAATTTAACAAGCACAGCATGAGTTGGAGTCTTGGACTCTGCCTCTGTGTCGTTTATCTCTTTCGATGGCTGGCTCTTTCTGTGCAGCTGTTCCTAGTACTATTTTTTCTCCTCAAGAGTGTTGCCTAGTTATATGTCCTGCACGTTTGACTACAATCACAATATTACATGTAACTTGTTTTATGTCTTTCGTTGGCCTAGATTAAATGATGTGTTCTTAATTTATCTGATATTTAACTTGTAATAGTTACTACTTTTGGTTAGATGTTACTAAATGCATCTATGTTTGCTTATTCATCTGCAAGTGATCTATTTTCCTTCTATAGAAATAAATGATTTTGGTTGTGTGGATTTATGTGGATTTTTTTCTTTTTTTATATGCATATGAGATATTGTTGAGCTATTTACTGCATTATTTCGGAAGCCCTTTTCATTTGGGAATTATTTGAGTCCGTAAGAAGTTTTTCTCTGTGGATTTGTTGAGCCTAGTAGCACCATTTTATGAGTTTTTTTACGATTATTTTGTCGATAACATTTGAATTTTCAGACCAAAGTAAATAGTATGTGCTATATTTCATTGGTTATGAGTGTCTACTTGCTTGCATTTGAGAATAGTGCTCCTTTCTATTTCTAAGTGACTGCAATATAGTTGCACAATCAGCTTCCTTGCTTTTCCGTGTTCTGTCGTGATGGCTGTATAGAGAAATTTATGATTTTTCTTCTTTTGTGGATTCTGGAAGCTATTTTTGTAGAATCATAAAATTCCAGAAACTTTCATGTGTATTTCGTGTTACACTGCCTATAAATCTCTAGCCGTTCTGTATTTCAGAATTACTTGAAGAGGTTTCAAAATGGATTTCAATGAACAAGAACGCAATGGGGCTACGGAAGCACTCCCTCCTCCGCCTCCTGTTCCTCCAAATGTTACTCCCATAAAAGTTGATTCTGAACCGGAAGCGAAAAAGGTCTTGCGGGTCCCGATGGCCCGGCGTGGTTTTGGGACCAAGGGAAACAAGGTTCCCATCCTCACCAATCACTTCAGGGTGAACGTGAACAAGGTCGATGGGCATTTCTACCATTACAGTGTATGTGGCAGATACCTTCATCACGTTTTCCCATCCTGCATAACATTTTCTTTTTTTGATCTTGTTCACTAAATTACCCTGGATTTTCTTAAATTACTAAATTACTCCGTAAGCATATCTTCCCCAATTCGCTCCTTTCTGTGGGGATTATTTCAGGTAATATGAAAGTCAAAGGTTCAATAGTGTCTCTTTTGTAGTCACGTATCAGGATGAGTAATTTTTTAAATGTCCAGGTAAGTTGTGGTTGGCTAATTTTTATAATATTGTTTGACTGTTATTTTGTAGGTGGCTCTTTCCTATGAAGATGGCCGCCCGGTTGACGCCAAAGGTGTAGGTAGGAAAGTTCTTGACCGTGTCCATGAGACTTACGACACAGAATTGGATGGAAAACATTTTGCCTATGATGGTGAGAAAAGCTTATTCACTGTGGGCCCGCTACCTCGGAACAAGCTTGAGTTTACCATTGTGCTTGACAGTGTTTCGTCTAGTAGGTATGTATGGTGTGTGTAATTTATTACCTTTATCTCAATAGTAGTGTTGCATATTTGCTGTAGCTGAATTGAGCCAAAAATTGTAGCCCATAATCCTTCTACTAAAATATCATGGATTAAATTATATAACTGTAATACTGTTGTTTATCTATAAAATTTGGGGTGGGGAGTAATGGAAGTAATGTATTAGGGTGACAATGATTTCTAATGCAAAAACATTGTGCTAGTATTATATATGAAACTATACGAAAATTTCATTCGGATCTACTGTTTGTTTTGGCTGGTTATTGAATTTTTGCATCACATCATTTACTGGTTCATTTATCTCTTCATACTTGTGCATTGGTTTTATCCAGGAATAATGGAAATTCCAGCCCTGGAGGACACGAAGGCTCTAATGAGAGTGACAAGAAAAGGATAAGGCGCCCTTACCAATCAAAAACATTCAAAGTGGAGATCAGTTATGCAGCTAAGATTCCGATACAGGCCATTACAAATGCTATGCGAGGCCAGGAATCTGAAAATTCACAGGAGGCTATACGGGTCCTGGATATTATTTTGAGGCAGCATGCTGCAAAGCAGTAAGTCATGTGAATGAAATATTTGACTGAGTTTGTAGTAGGGCTTTGATTGCTCTTGAGATTTTTTCAGAATTCTTTTGTAGTATGCAAACCATCATTCATTTATTTCTTTATAAATGCATTACATCAACTAGTTTATTGCATTCTCTTATTTCCCATTTAAAATATAACTAATAATTTTACTTTTGTTAATGCATTTACATCTCATACCTGATTACACATAAAATTCGTTCGAGTTCCTAAGAAGTTTCAATTAGTGATGGAAAATAAGTAAAAGCAATTTAGTTCTAATCATTCTTCATTTCAGGGGTTGTTTGCTTGTTCGTCAATCTTTTTTTCACAATGACCCCAAGAACTTTGCTGATGTTGGAGGTGGTGTTCTTGGCTGCCGAGGTTTTCATTCAAGCTTCAGGACGACCCACAGTGGCTTATCCTTGAACATTGGTAACATTTTTCTTATCATTATTAGCTTTTCATTTTTTGTTATTGTTAAATATAACTCATTGAGAATTTCTTGAATACTTGTAGATGTATCCACTACTATGATTATCCAGCCTGGGCCTGTAGCTGATTTTCTGGTTGCTAATCAGAATGTGAAAGATCCCTTCTCCGTTGACTGGGCAAAGGTTTCAAAGCAGCCTTTTCACAATTTTGTTTTTGGATGAATTGAGAATGTTCTTTTCTCTCCTTTTCTTTTTCTTCTTTTCTTTTCACTTTTTTCTGTTAAGGATTCACGATTACTAATCAAATCACAACAGGCCAAACGCACCCTGAAGAATTTGAGGGTGAAGACTAGTCCTACCAACCAGGAGCACAAAATCACTGGATTAAGTGAGAAAAGTTGCAGAGAACAGACGTATGGCCCAGTTTTGCTTTTTTCTTTTGCCTACCATTTGAAACTGGCCCATTATTACCAGTCTCTCTCTCTCTCTCTCGCACCTGGTTTGGATTTAATTTAGTTGCTTTCTGCGAAAATTTTGTAGGTTCACGCTGAAGTCGAAGAACAAGGACGAGGAAGGTGAAGAAGTGACTGTCTATGACTACTTTGTCAAACAACGCAACATTAATTTGCGGTATTCTGCTGATTTGCCGTGCATTAATGTTGGGAAACCGAAACGACCAACGTACTTCCCAGTCGAGGTGAACTGTCTATTATATATCACCTTTTGTTTAAGAATGCTATCTGACGTTTTTTATTGACATGTATTAGTTGTGCTCTTTGGTGTCTTTACAACGTTACACAAAAGCTATCTCAACCTTCCAAAGAGCATCACTCGTGGAGAAATCACGTCAAAAACCGCAAGAGAGGATGGCAGTTCTGAGTAATGTATGACTTACATTCTCTCTCGTTTCAGTTTTCTTCTGCTGTTGTGTATTGAACTGCTTCTGGTTGGCAGTTCTGAGTAATGTATGACTTACATTCTCCCTCGTTTCAGTTTTCTTCTGCTGTTGTGTATTGAACTGCTTCTGGTTTGTGGCAGGCTTTGAAAATCAATAATTACGATGCCGAGCCTATGCTACGATCTTGTGGCGTGTCCATTAACAACAGCTTCACCCAGGTTGAAGGGCGTATCCTGCCAACACCAAAGGTATTTATGTTTCTAGGATATGAGTGTATTGTATATCTTCCAGAACTCTTGTGTATGGAACTTTTGTGATGGGTTGAAAAGCTGTTGCTGATTTTTTTTTGTTACATGCTCTGTTGCAGCTTAAAGTTGGTAATGGTGAAGATCTGTTTGCTCGGAACGGAAGGTGGAACTTCAACAATAAGGTCTCTTCATAAAACGTTTTACACTGTGATTGTAGCCCATGCTAAATTGTCCCCATGTATGTTTTCGCTGAAACGATTGAATGTGTACTTGGCACAGAAACTTGTTGATGCAAGTAAGATTGAGAAATGGGCTGTTGTAAACTTCTCGGCTCGATGTGATGTTCGTAACCTGGTCAATGAGTTGATGAAAGTTGGTCAAATGAAAGGAGTTGTATGTTCTCTGACATCCTTTGTTCTCTATTATTCTCCATATGTATCTAAGGATATAACTGCAAAAAGTATCCTCAAGAATTGTCAAATAAAAAACACCAAGTTATCTCCCCGAAGTATTAACGCTTGTTGATTTCCTTGTTCTCCCAATATCTAAGGGAGTATATTCAATTTCGACAGTCAAATGTATTTTTCATTGTTAGGTTGCGTTGCAGGGATTGTTTCCTTGTTTACGAGTGAATTATGCTGATCCTTTCTGTTTCAGAGTGTTGAAGCTCCATTCGACGTTTTCGAGGAGAATCCTCAGTTCAGACGGGCTCCGCCCACTGTTAGGGTGGAGAAGATGTTTGAGGAAATACAATCAAAACTTCCCGGTCCACCAAAGTTCCTTCTGTGCTTGCTCCCAGAGCGGAAAAACTGCGATGTTTACGGTATTTGTGAAAATCAATAATCAATACCCCAACTTCAATTAAAGATCAATCGTATTAGACATTTAACTCAAAATATACTATACTTGTAAGGTCCCTGGAAGAGGAAGAACTTGTCTGATTTTGGAGTCGTTACCCAATGCCTGTCCCCTGGACGTGTAAATGACCAGTATTTGACCAATCTCTTGCTGAAGATCAATGCCAAGGTTAGTCAGACTCAGACCCCTAAAATTTAGAATGTCTTGCTTTATAATATTGTTGGTTCTGTAATGTTTTTTCGCATCCTGTTCCTGGCAGCTTGGAGGTCTGAACTCCATGCTGGCTGCTGAGTTGTCGCCATCGATTCCTGTGATATCGAAGTCTCCCACTTTAATTTTGGGGATGGATGTGTCTCATGGCTCGCCTGCACAGTCTGATATTCCGTCTATCGCTGCAGTATGTGTCTATATATATATATATATATATATATATATATATATATATATCATAACAGTGAAAGTGATTTAAATTTTCCCTTTCTTTTGGTTTGATTTTGCTTCGAGGGCATTTTTGTTATTTTTGCGAAGTTAGTAAAGCTGTGAGAGCCTGAGTTTGGCTGCTATGACCAGCTTTGTGTTTGTCTGATTCTGCACTTTCTTTTGATCAATTGATCAGGTTGTTAGCTCGAGGCAGTGGCCCTCGATTTCTCGCTACCGAGCTTGTGTCCGTACTCAGTCCCCGAAAGTTGAAATGATCGACTCGCTTTACAAGCGTGTGTCGGACACTGAGGATGATGGCATTATTAGGTAATATTTTTGGATTGAAAAAGTGTGCTATCAAATTCAGTCATGTTTTTACAGCTTCTGACTTCTGAAGTTTGTTATGTTGTTTATAAAAGAATCAATGTAATTTCTTTTAGATGTTTGATGGAAATGTCTTCTCCATTGAATGCAGGGAACTTCTGATTGATTTTTACACTAGTTCGCAGAAAAGAAAGCCTGACCAAATTATAATCTTCAGGTAGCGTCCGAAGCCAATTATTTTTTGTAATTATCAGTTTGGATGATGAAATATTTATTATTATCTTGATTTCTTTTTTAATCTTATATGCAGTCTGATATTATCGGTTATCAAATATTTCTGAACCCTCATTCTGTGAATTTTCAGAGACGGTGTTAGTGAGTCCCAGTTCAATCAAGTGCTGAACATCGAACTAAACCAGATCATTGAGGTTTTTATCTGACCTGTATATTTATATACATCTGAACTATTCATTTATGATTTTATTATCCTCTTCTTTGTTTTCTTTATTGAGGTATTTTTTTTACCATTTTAATTAAGGCCTGCAAATTCCTTGACGAGAAATGGTCACCCAAGTTTGTGGTCATCATTGCTCAGAAGAATCACCACACGAAATTTTTTCAGCCAAATGCTCCTGAAATGTGCAGCCAGGTGATCACAACTTGTTTCCTCAGTATTTATTTATTTATATATTCAGTATTTTGTCATTTAGAACTAATGAAAGAGATGTGTAGATATTTTACGTCTCTGATTTTTGTACAGGAACAATAATTGATAACAAGGTTTGTCATCCCAAGAACAATGACTTCTACTTGTGTGCACATGCTGGGATGATTGTAAGTCCTTCATTTCTATTGAGTCTCGTTTTACTCTTGTTTTACCCTTTAGCGCAGAATAAACTCATTTGTCATCTTATTTTATACTACAGGGGACCACAAGACCCACCCATTATCATGTCCTGCTAGATGAGATTGGTTTTGCCGCAGATGATCTTCAGGAACTTGTGCATTCCTTGTCGTATGTGTAAGTGGCATAGTTAATTAATATGGTCTATGTTTTAGCTACACTAGTTTAAGTTTTCAAATTTCTCAACTCTCTTCCTGATTTTTTTCGCATTATCTTGACTGGCAGGTACCAGCGTAGCACCACTGCTATTTCAGTTGGTAATTGATCGTCTTGTTAATATCTTTTGCCGGTTAATTATAAAAATTGAGTAGTTGGTAACGTTTTTTTT
>CACSLK010011299.1:6160268-6175636 GCA_902706635.1 Striga hermonthica | reverse complement strand
TTTTTTTCTTGATAGTTGCCCCCATTTGCTACGCCCACCTGGCGGCCACCCAGCTAGGACAGTGGATGAAATTCGAAGAGAAATCCGAGACATCTTCGAGCCATAATGGGTCTGTGCCGGCTGTGGTCCCCATGCCCACTCTCAAGGAGAGTGTCCGCAACTCCATGTTTTTCTGCTAGAAAACCATATTAGGATTTTAACTGCCGTTTTGTGTTTGCTTATTTTGTCGAGTGCAGAACCTCTGACTTGTGGTCTGCATCTAAGAATTATCAGTCGAACCCGGTTTCGCTTGTCCGTGTGCCGTTTTCATATTTTGTGTTTGCACGGAAGCCAAGCTGGTGTTTTGGTTGGCTTGAATGTTGGTTGCTTAGTTAAGTTATGAAATATGATTTTCTATTTTGCTGCTTGGATCTGTTTCCCTTTTGTACTTTCTAAGTTTTCTTGAGGAGCTGGCAGCATTCAAAATTACAAATGCCCACTTCACTTTTTTGTTTATTTTATTTCCCTTTTGTTCTTTCTAAGTTTTCTTGAGGAGCTGGCAGCATTCAAAATTACAAATGCCCACTTCACTTTTTTGTTTCTTTTATTTTAAGCCCGAAGATATATATTTTTTTTATTATTTTATTTTTATTATTTTCTTTTTTCATTCAAACAATAGACTATCATAACAAGAAAATAACACATAATTATATTTAGAAATCGGCCAAAAGTTGAATTTAGTCGGAGGAGGACATCTCATACGAGAGCCTAGGTATCACAACACACCCACAATAACATAAACTCTCAATACACAGATCTTAATGGGATAATAAAACTAAAACACACGAACCACCATAACAAAACCGAAATACAGAGAAAAATGACATACATACAAACACAACCTAACAACAAAAGATTAAGCCCTTCCCGCAGACGGATAAAGTACCAAGCAAATCACGACCACGACACACACGCCTACCACCTATACGGATCGGATCTCGCCCCTAATATTTGTTGGAAAAACTAGATAAAATGTAAAGGGAAATAAACATTGTTGCATGAACAAATATCTCCATTCTCATTCAATGAAACTCATAGATCCAGAAATTTACAATGATGTATGTTTGTCCTACTTTTGTTGTATTTTTCGTTGTCATTTTGTCTTTCTTTTACCTCCATATTAGGTCTTTAGTTGGTTTTTAGTTTATTTTGCAATTTATTTCATGTTTTTCTCTATTTGGTACTTCTTTTGTTTCTCGTGTGTTTTTCCCGTTCTCTTTCATTTTTGGTGTGCAGGTCGGAAGCCCCATGAGGAATAGATTTAGCCCGAAAATTGACCGGGCAATCTTGGTTGTATAGACGGGTTCGTTGGCGACAAGTAGGAAAAAGCGAAACTCAATTCCAAGGTCGGACGAGCTCAAACGAGCCTAAAAGGCGAAGTCGCACGAAGCACGTTTTTGGTGTGCATGTTATGAGCTTTGGGAGATTAGGATTTAAGGAAAATATTTGATGGGAAAGAATAATTGACTAGAAAAGTTCGTTGGCGACGCGTAGGAAAAAAACGACACTCAATTTCGAGTTCGAACGAGTTCAAACGAAGCCGAAACGCAAAGCCGCTTATTCCAGTCTTTAGCGGCGCTAAGGCCCTTAACGACCCCCAGAGGCCACTGCACAGGCGACCTTAGCGGTGCTAAGGGGTTAGTGGCGCTAACCTCTGCGCGACCAGATTTTTATAAATTTCGATTTTGCTCGATTTTTCAAGTACCTTTCATGGGGACTCGTTCCCGGACCTAATTTTTGAACTCCAAACTTGTTTTTCACCATTTTTTCTCTCTAGAAAACTTTGAATCTTCATCTTGGATTACACCATTGTTCTTGAATTAAGCTTGAATTATTGGATTCGACTTTCAAATTCATATTAATCGTAAGTTATTTTCTTCATTTAATTGATGGAATTGATTGCTTGGGTTGAAATGATTGATTGTTTTGAATTCAATTCGCATAGCTAATTCCGATTGCTAGGGATAGGAGATGATTGTTCTTGTTTTAACTCGTATCTATCGGACTTGATTTGTCCTTTCTTGTGCGAGTTAACTTGATTAGGAATTGATGAATTCTTGTTTGATTGATTGATATAATCGAAGAATGACACTTTGATCTTGCAATTGGAAACGATGGAATGTTGATTAGTCGAGTTAGGGTTTTGTTGATTCTAAATGGTTAGTTGATTAATACTTTTCTAATTGAATTAGTGACTTTTAGAACCGAAAGGGGAGAAGTCGTAGACCTAGGCTCGCATGAGGTAGATGATTTCATAATTGGATAATCTATAGGTTTGGATTGAAATACGTGCTTGTCGATGACCCGTCCCTGGTTACGAAAATTTATTGGGATTGGGGTAATTGGCTTGTGTTGTATGCTCGAGCTTTTTCGTTTATGTTCAATCCCTTGTTACGAAGAGTTATTAGGAGCGAACCGCTATATGTTTAGGCGAGAGTGTCAATTCTGAACCGAACGATCAATTGTATGGCTTTACGTTTCGAGCTTGAATAAATTATCCCCGATTCCATAGCTTCTTTATCATTATCTAGTTGGTATTTTAGGATTTATGTTTTTATGTTATTTCTTAGTTGATAATTAATTCCAATCTCCTTGTTAGAATGTTTAGGATTTGCTTTCCTTTTATGTGTTATCAATCACAAAGCTAAATTCCAGACCGCCTTCCTCGAGAGATCGACCTGGGTAACGAATCCTTTGATTCTGTACTCGGTAAAAATTAAACAATTTGTACACAAAGATTGCGGCTACCGTGCAACAATCTATGCTTTATATATGTGCTATTCTAGGGCAACTAAAAGAAAGAATCTCCAAAAGCATATTCTTTATTTTCCTTTGCATAGATGATGACAAGTGGCTTCGTCCATCACTCTTGGATCTAGTGCTAAAGGTTGGCTTCATCCTTCCCGCATTGCTGCAATTGTCGGAGATGGACTCGCCGTCCTCGGTCGTCAGCGAGATACCGATTGGGGTGGTGGGCCCTAGATCTAAGTTCGATGGCTTTTGCTCGCCGGCAGATCTTCGATTGGAGTGGTATTGTCCCTCAATTTACCTATTGTCTGTGATTGGGACCCATTGGTCGCCCCTGCTGTGGGTGCTTCCGGTGGTAGCGCTGGTGTCCTGTTGCCGGTGGACTGTGGGGAGGTTGGGTGGCGTGAGGGCCTGCGGACGGGGCGGGTCCCTAGTGGACGAGATACCCGATGTCAAGAAAGCTGGGGTTATAGGGCCAGACTGCTCCACCCCCCCCGCCTCGGTTTTCTGGTGTTAGAGACAGGCGGGGTCCGGTGCACCTGATTTCTGCTAGTGGTGTTAGAAGAGGTTGGGTTGCGTTAGTGTTGGGGGAGGGTCTTGTTCTCTCGGTTGGTGGTGGGTTGATTTGAGATGGTTTCGGAGTTCGGGTTCGGTTGCTGTATAGGCGGTATTGTGGTTTCAGTAGCAATTCCTCGGGCTTGGGATCTTCTTGGACCGACTGTTTGTCTATTGGTTTTGGGCTCGTATGTTGGCTGGGGAAGGACATATTCTATTAGTATCTATTTAGTTTTTTTGTTTCTGTTTCGTTTGAGTTCGTGTTAGTGTTGTTCTTGAGTCTTGTATTTTTTGTTTGGGCCATTTGGCCTCTGTGCACCTGAGTGTCAAATTTATTCTCCTGTTTGGAGCCAACACTCATGTATTCTCCTGTTGGGAGCCTTGTTAGGTTTTAGTTTTTGTCGGTGTTGTTGGTTGGTGTAGTTTGTGAGCTTTGTTATTCTAGCGTTGCAAGGTCAGACTTTAGGCGATCGTTGGATCTGCCTCCAATTTTTCTAGTTTCGGTCGTACTATTTAGCCTCTGGCTGCTTCTCTTCGCACGTTGTGTGGTTTTTATTAATATAACACCTCTATCGTTTTGAGAAAATAAATATAAATGTAACGAAATCTCTTTGTTTTGGTTGTTAATGAGATAGATTTACTTCCTTATTAAATAAATCACACGCAATCTCTCCGGTTGTATGTTCTTATGCTAGATTTAATTTTCAGACGAGATTGATCAGTTACGAACGAAATTTTTAGCAAAGTTCCATTTTTTTTTCCCAAAGAATTTACGCACGTGGGACATGTGACAGGTAGAAGTCCTCGACTGATAGGAAAGTCAGTTCCAATATGAAATGTATTATCAGTCTTCATATCTTTCTTGGATTGTTATTAATGCCCACAATAGCTGAATTATTTATTTTCATGTTTATTGCTGCTAATTATTTAATATGCATCATATTTATTTACGAGATTTTGATATTATATATCTGGTGAATGGCCGCAGAGAGATCACTTAGAACTGCAAAACCTTGTGAGTTATTTTTAGAAACAGAAGATTGAGTCTCAATTTTATCAAGTGCAACATTTGCATATCCCTTTGGTTTCTGCTGCTCCTTAAATTTGTGGTACCACTCAGGTACACCAAGCAATTTAAAGCATTCTGACATCGCATGACCTGGTATGTGGCAATACTCACATGTGAGCTTAGCCTTTTTTTCTTTAGTACTTCTATATCCTCCTCTTCCCCTGATAGGACCCTTGCTCCCTACAAAGTGACCTCCTCTTTCTGTATTTCCTCTACCAGTAAGAACATTTTCAGACTGATTATTATAGGCCAAGCTTGTTGTCTTATGTTGTTCAACTCTGACTAGCATAGAATATGCTTTGTCAACTTCAGGTAAGAGCTTCATTAGGAGTATTTGTGACCTCACTGGCTCATATATCTCATGTAGATCCTTAAGAAAACTGTAGCAATTTCGTTTGATTCTCATTTTCAATGAAATTTTTCCCAATTGGACAAGCACAGATAATATGATTTTTCAGATTCTCATATTGATCCCAAAGTCGTTAGATCCGAGAGAAATACTCGACTATACTATTATGAACTTGATTGATTCTATCAATTTCCCTTTGAAGCATATACAGAAGTGGACCTTTGCTTTGTCCATATCTCATTGCTATAGTTTCCCAAAGCTCTTTAGCTCTATTCTATACAGGAAACTCTCAACTATATCTATAGACAGGGTGTTCAAAATCTAGAAAGTCATCACATAATCGTTTTTCTTCCAGATCTCATAGTTTTCATCGTTTTCATCAGGCTGAGAGATCTTACCATTCCATAATCCGAGTTTAGACTTAGCTCATAGTGCGATCGTCATCGTTTTGTGCCATGGACGGTAGTTAACTCCTGTGAGCGGATGTGATACGAGCATCATTCCTGGATTATCGGAGTTCTGGAGTTGATTCGAATCTTCAGGAGTGAGATTCTGCTTTGACGAGCTTGCCTTTCCATCGTCATCATTCAACAGCGGTCATGTGGCGGTGTTCCAAAGATTCGCCATAATCAGATTGATTTTGACCAAGCTTTAGATACCATGTGAAATGGCGAAACAAAAAATATCTAGAAAAACTCCAATTCACATACATGATTTTCGAGCAATATTTCAGCTCTATATTTCGATTTTGCTACAGAGCTAAAATGAAGAAGAAGAAAGGAAAAAAATACTAGTCTAACCAAAAACGACCGTTGCTCAATGATCTCAGACGTACACGTGGCTGATATACTCAGAAGGAAACAAAAAATGAAAAAATGCGCCTTTATAAGTAAGACACGGTGGCAAAGAAACAGTACAACACCAATGAAACAGAAAAACGAGATAACAACTACAAAATCTTCAACAACTTATACAATAAAAAATTTAATTTATAATAATTGCTATTGTACTTTGTAAAGATACTTATTACCATAAAAAAAAAATATACACCAAAAATATAATTTTTTTTTTTTTTAAATATCTTTAGCAATAACAGAATTTTGTCATAGTATTTTGACATAGATACACCCTTAATATTCACACAATTGGAATGCGCGCGAAGAAATATAAGGAAACACAAATCCGTCAAACACACATGTATAATGTAAAATTATAAATACGTGTACATAGGAAAATTCAAAGTCAATCTCTCAAGGGCTTGACAACCCTAATAGCTCTGTGCACCAACTCCTTTTCTCGCTTCCTCTGCCGGCCCGCCCCTTTTCTCGGCTCCGGCCACTTCTCTCCGCCATAACCGCCACCGTGTCCTACAAAAACCACTCCGATTTATTTATTTATTTTTATTGAATTAATTGAATACCTAAAATTTCTGTCTCACCTTTACAATAAATTTTTGATCTTGGTTTCAGTGATCTGGTCCCGAATAATTCGGATAAATATCTGTATCTGCACGCGATTATGGGGTCGGAGGACAATGGGGTTGGTGCTGGTTGTGATCTGCTTGATAATCAGAACAACGTCGTTGTTGAGGGGGCTCCCAAGTCGCCGTGGAAAACTTCCGCCGCCGCTTCTCCGGTGATGGAGGCTGATTCGGACTCGTGGCCGGCTTTGTCCGGCGCACATCAGCGGCCAAAAAGCAATGGATGTGCCGATTCCTTGTCGGCCAAGCCACCGTCCTCTCCGGCACAGGCCGAGACTAATGGATGTGGCCCTCCTCTGACGGCTGTTGCGCCGGTAGGTGAACTTTTTTGAGTAATTTTCAATTCATCTGTCTGTCTTAAATTACGTTTTGGTAGTGACTCGGAATGCACTTGGTATCTGCATATGGTTTTATTAGTTTTATGTTATTGTGTATGGCTAATGAGTAAAATAACGGAAAAGAGAACAGGCACCAGAAGTTGAGAGATGCCACCTGTTAGACTCTCTCTCTCTCTCTCTCTCTCTCTCTCTCTCTCGTTAGAGATGAATCAAAGATCATTTTTTGAAATTTAGTTATATGTCTCTACCTAATTTATTTGTACTCAGTTTACAACTGCATTTGGTGTCTTCAAAACTGTCCCTATCCTTTTCACTATTTTTTGTGTATTTGTGATAAAGTACAAGAAAAGTATTAGAAATATATTGTTTAATTAACTTGCGTGTTAACAGACTTATTACAGTGGCATATATAATGTTTATCAATTGCGATAACAAATCAAAAAGCCAAATTATGATCAAAATAAAATCAAATATCAAACAATAAATATGGGTTTGGTTCTCTTACATGCTAAGTTGATGTTTATCAATTGTGATAACAAATCAAAAAGCCAAATTATGATCAATAAAATCAAATATCAAACAATAAATATGAGTTTGGTTCTCTTACATGCTAAGTTGACGTGGTTAGTTAAGGAACTCCAGATAGCCCTTTGAAAATGCACATTTTGTATTTCAAATATGCTAATCTTACTCCTCCTGGTTTTGGGTCTCTTTGTAGGCTACAAATGAGCAACAGAAGTTCCATGGACGCGGTAATTCAAAATATCACCGCAGGCCCAACTCTACGCATCAAAACAGAAGTGGTCCCAAGCATGGCCCAAATAGTGTACCTCCGTTTCCTGTTCCCTTGCCCTATCATCCACCAGCAGTAGCACTGCCTTTTCATCCAATGGCTTCCGTCCCACCTGTTAACCCCTCAGGATATCCTTATCAGTTTCCCCCAGGGACTTTTCCGAGACCTGATACTCGATTGGGAAAATCTGGCGACAGTCGTGCACTGTCTTTTCTTCCACTACAGAATGGAAGTTCTCAGCCTCAGTCAGCACCACCGCCCGATTCCAATGCTCGTGATTTGGGTTCTGCTGGTGGAAGACGGAGTAAGAAGGAGGAGCAAGGCCATGTATCTGCTTCCTGGAACAATCAAAGGCCAGCTACCTCTAACAACTTCCGTTTGCAAGGAGGTATGGGGCCGAGACCTTTTGTAAGGCCTCCGTTTCTTGGTTCTGCTGAGTTTGTTAATGGGCCAAATTTTTCAGGTATTTTGATTTCTGTATTGAAGAAATGTGATATCATGAAAATAGGATTTCTTTTATTGGTTCTGTCTGGCTGCCTTTTTGTGTTACATTATTCTTCAAAAATACTATCCTAACTATGTGAATTATGAAACAGGTCCACCAGGAACTATCTATTACTATCCTGCTCCTCCTCCAGGCTCAGTCAGACTACAATACCCACCATTTTTAGTTCCATATCCTGTGAACCCTGGAGTACCCATGCCACCCTCACCAACAATGGCCTTGAGAGCTGGCATTGTAAAGCAAATTGAATATTATTTCAGGTGAGTCATCCTATTATTTTTGCAACATAAAACTGATTTGTAATGATTACTCATTGCCATGTGGACATGTGGATGATGACTGTACATTGAACTTCAGATGATGTGATGGACCGTGTAATTTCTCAATTGACTTATTCTGATTAATAGTTGTCGTGTTAGCACTAACTTTACTACTTTGGCAGTGACCAGAATCTGCAGTACGATCACTACCTGAAGTCCTTGATGGATAAGCAGGGCTGGGTTGCTATATCAATTATCGCTGGCTTTCAAAGAGTAACATTTTACCACATTCTTTTCACTAATTAGTCTTTGTGTTTGGAGGCACTTGTTAATGTTTTGACCATTCTCGCTCTATATATATACTTCCCCCTTTCCCGTCTTTTCTCTTATCTCTCATGACTTGGCGGACGAGTGTGGGGTGTCAGGTGGCCAGACGTGGGATCTAAGTTTGCTGCTAGTCTCTTTCTAATGAGCTTGATTTGATTTTCCAAGCTTATTATCCTCCATCTGATGATTACACTAAGATGGCTTTCAAAATTTGTGCAATTTCAGGTTAAAAATATGAATGTGGATATACCATTTATTCTCGATGCACTGCAGTCTTCCGACACTATTGAAGTGCAGGTTTGATGATAATTCAGCTTCTTATGCGTTTTTTATGAGTTATCTACTCATTCATTATATTACATATAGGGCTTTTGCATGATCTAATTTGTGAATTAGTTATTTTTCTTGCCTTTACACTTATTTGCTTTACAGTCTTTATTGCTTTTTCCCCCCTCTTTGTAGGGTGAAAAGGTGAGGAGACGCCATGAATGGTCAAAGTGGGTTCCTGACTTGACTAGTAAACCTTCATCACTGATCAGAAGTGACATTAATAATGGTAACCGCGATGAAACCAAAAGGGACAATTGTGATGGAAAAGTGGAATGTCTTTCACTAGATGGAAGCTCTGAGCGCTATCAGCCATTTAGGTCAGATATTGGGAAAAAATTCTTCTCGGACGATGCATATGAAGTCAAGGACCTGCCAAGTGGTGAGACACCAAAAAACACTTCTGAAAATGTTGATTCAAACATGACAGGCTCTGAGTTCAACTCTGGAAATGATGGCAATCAACTGATTACAGAGTCAAATTGCAAGTCTGTGGAGAACCATGGAAGCAGAACGGGGCAGATTCTTTCAAATCCAAATGTAAAGAAAGTGGATGATTCGTGTTGTGATGTTTCAAACACATTTATGCTAGATGAAGAGCTGGAAGCGGAGCATACAACGTTAGGGAATGAGCATCATTCTTCTGTTGGAAGGTGAAGCTATTCTCTTTTTCATCTGTTACCTGTAAAAACCGAGTCTAAGTAAATTCTGTTTCTACTGGCTCCATTTGTATGCAAATATCTGTGTGTCGAAGAGAAGTAAAGGTTCTTGGATTCTTATTTGCCTTCAATCTACTTCGTATCTCTTGGCAGTTTACTTTTATTTTGTTGGTTGACGATAAGGTGATTTTGCCCCTTTTCATCCATTGTGTGCTTTCACGTGTCAGGTTTGGCATGTCCCCGGATTTCTATGTTCCAAGTTTGTTAATCGAGCTATATCTTGTATTTGTCCAATCTGTTCCACATTTTTTTTCCCTAAGCCTTGTTGCTTATACTCCTGATCCCTGATTACTGTGGTTGCAAAAAATATGCATATGTAATTATAAATTGCGGTTGTCAGTAGACTTGATAGCTGTACTGCCCTGTGCCAAACTTACAGATATACCAATTGTGATTATTATGTGGTGTTTTTTGTATTTTGTTATAAGTAAAGAATCTTGTAGTGTATTCTTCTTGAAATGGTTCAACAACTAGCAATCAAAAGATGGGAATGGATATGATATATTAAAAACATAGATTTGGTGCTTGAGGTCTAATCGTGGATATTTTGTTATAGTTGATGAAGTCCTAGGAAATTGACACATCTGTCTTCCAAATAATCTGTGTGGCTGCAGGGTTGATGATGAAGATGACGAAGTCTTTGTCAATGACCAAGCTGTGGAGAGGCTTGTAATCGTCACTCAGGTGGGTCCATGAGGTGGTGACAGGTTTTCTTAAGGCATGCTAGAGAGCTACTTGTATAAATTATTCTCTGTTGTTCTGTAATTGTAATGGCTTTGGTCTTTTCCTCCAAATCATGAACTGAATTTGCAATTATATGAGGTTGTAATGGCTTTGGTCTGTTCCTCCAAATCATGAACTGAATTTGCAATTATATGAGGTTTCTCTGAATCTGTTGTTCCATTTGATGTCTGGAAAGTGTCTTTTGGCTTCATTGATGTTTGAGATCCATATATCATGCCAAATTTGGGTCCAATCCTATGCTGGCTGTTACTATTTTTCTGATGGGCCATCTCTATCTGTCTTGCAGTTCTCTTTCACTTCCTAGTGTCATAGATAGTAAAATTAGATTTTGCGAGCACTTGAACTTGTTTCTGTGTTATATCAGTTAACTATATGTGACCTGGGCCGTATAGAACCTTTATTTTGAACATGCAAGGCATTTTCAATGAGCCGGGGGTGGGTGGTGTTTATGGTGGTGGTGATAAACTTCAGGGATGAACTTGAGGAGACAATATCTGTCTAATTGCTAGAACTAACAACTCCCTGGTTTTTTATGCTGCAGAATAGTCTGATGGGCGAAGTACCGGGTGAGGCATCAAAAACCATATCCAATGAGCTTGCTTCCGCTATAAATGACGGTCTCTACTTTTATGAGCAGGTTTGGAGCTAGGTTACCTTAGCATCATACTATAAGAGAATTATTTTTTTGTTAACCATATTTTTTTTACAGGAGCTGAACTCTAAAAGGTCTCATCGTAGACGTAATGCGCCTATTAATAATGAAAGCAAGGATGAAAACCGCAAATGTTCTGACAGTAATAGTGCTGCTCTGAATTCGGAAGCCCTCAACTATACTGCCGAAACATGCAATCTTGAAGGACATGGAAATTCTAGTTCTCGAAGGAAGCAAAAAAAAGGCAGCTCAAAGCAGCCATGCACGCATAGACAGCGATTTTTCTATGGAAGTGGAAGAAACTTTCATGGAATAATGTCTGAAAGCCCACCTACTGATGCGGTTGGGTTTTTCTTTGGCTCTACACCTCCAGATAGTCATGGGTGAGTGCATCAATGTTTGTCTCAAGTATTTTTTCACTCCTTCGGATAGGTTTGTTTATTAATTTATTTATTTTTGTGTGTTTTTGCAGCTTTAGGCCGTCAAAGCTGAGTGCCTCACCTCAGAGCAATCTTTCGGGAAGTAGTCCACCAGTTGGTTCAGTGCCAAAGCCATTCCCGACATTTCAACACCCGAGTCATAAACTTCTGCAGGAAAATGGCTTCAAACAACAGCTGTAAGTCGATCCATGCTGGGGAAAAAAATTCGCTACAAATGCAAGTTCATATTTTGCTGCTTAGTTGAACATATCTAGTATATTTTTTTTTCCTTGGTTATACTTTTCTCCTTGTATAGATTGATATATGATTGATAAACACCTTAATATTAGACCTGTAGGTTTGGATATGATTGTCTTTATTTAATAATTAGCACACACCTCCAAAAAAATTCCAACCCAACCTAATATGCCTTATATTGCAAGCTAGGTGTCCAATTTTTATTTATTTTTTCTTAGTATTATGATATTGATGTTCTCCAAATAATCCATAAATTCTCAATAGGCACCTCTGACATATTAATACAGGCACAAGAAATTAGGAGTTAATAATATTTAGTAACATATATATATATATATATATCCAAATTTATTAGTATTACGCTTTCTAAAATTTATTATTTCGCAATATGATATTCTCAGGTACAAGAAATATGAAAAGCGGTGCCTTAGTGAACGAAAGAAATTTGGCATTGGCCGGAGTGAGGTATCTTTTCAAAGATATGGTTGCAAGTTTTTCTTATACACAATCATTAGATTTCTTATCTGTTTTCAACCTGTACGTGCATGTTGTTGATGTCTGTGATATGGACCTCTTTGACTTGCAGGAGATGAACACATTGTACAGATTTTGGTGCTATTTCTTGAGGAACATGTTTATCACTTCTATGTATAACCAATTCAAGAATTTGGCTCTAGAAGATTCCTCTGCTAATTACAATTACGGAATGGAGTGTCTATTCAGGTTTTATAGGTAAGATGTTCATTAAAAAAATAAATAAATAAAAAATTGAATCCATGTGTTTGTTATTTTTTCTTTGTTACCTTGATCAGTTTTTGTTTCACTGTTGCTGTAAAACTTTTTTTTTTCTTTATTATTATTATTATTATTATTATTATTATTATTATTATTATTATATTATATTATTATTGTTGTTATTATTATTATTATTATATTATTATTGTTGTTGTTATTATTATTATTATTATTATTATGATGATGATGATGATGATGTAATTATTTCCCTTGAATACCAGTTACGGATTGGAGAAGGAGTTTAGGGAAGACCTCTATGAGGACTTTGAACAGTTGGCACTTGATTTTTATAAAAAAGGGAACCTTTATGGCCTGGAGAAGTATTGGTAATTCTTAACCTTTCTACAGCTCTTTCCTACTTCATTTGTTACTTAAACATAGGTGAATTTACATTTACTTAAAAAAAATACTGTTTATTTTTTCACCATGTAAGCATATGTTATATATTTTACACCCTAGTCCCCACAATCACTACTAGTTATTGTATTTGTCTAACTACTAGTTGTTTTCAGCTACAAGTACATTTTCTGTAAGCATTCTTTCCACAATCTTATATAATATTTATTTATCTTTTCTTGGTGATTGAGGGTTTAATTAATTTGAAATGTTTGAGGTATGTGAATATTTAAAAAGCGATAAATTTGAAATAGGAGTGCAGGCGCGGTACGCAGTTTAATAGGAGTGAAAGGGAAATTTGAAGAACCTTAGTACTTATCGTTAATGAGTTTTGTGTTTAATTTGTTCAGCCACTTTTACGTCTTATATATATATATATATATATATATATATATATTAAATATGCAATAATATATGCAATATTATTGAAAATTATATTTATTTATTTTTTGGATCCGCACCCTGTACTTGAGGTTTTCACTAGGACATCTTTTAACTTGAACAGGGCCTTCCACCATTACGGAGAGGCTCGTGGCCATATGGGACCGCTAAAGAAGCATTTCGAATTGGATAAGCTGCTGAGGGAAGAATACCGGAGTTTGGACGACTTCACCAATGCGAAAGCTAAAAATGTTATCTCACAAGATGCTTGAAATAATCAAGTCTATCAGTCTTGTAGGTTTCAATGACTGATCATATCCCTCTTTCCCCAAAAAATTTTCTAACAGTATAGAGTTACGCTAATTGGTGATTGCTTTCTTTTTATTTTGCCCCCCTTTCTGGATGGTGGGTCGGTCGGTGTATATATTATTATGTCGAAGGGTAGAAGTCCTGTGGTGGTGAAGGTACACTAATTGGACGGTTTTGGTCACCTTAGGGGCACTTGACTTGAGGCGTCGTATGAAGCATTCTTTTGAAGCTGTTCAGTCCCGACTGTTTTGAAGGGTGCTTTTTTTTTTTTTGGCTCAGTAAGAGTTTTGAACATTTTGTATATATTGGGTTATAATGGAACAATGGGGAGATATATATTATAGGAGTAGTACATTAATCGAATTTATTTAACATGGGATTCCTGGAGTTTGGATGTCTCCTCTGATGGGCTGAATAGCTTTCAAAAAATCATGTCAAATTCTGTTGTACACAACACAACCAAAATTTGTAATAAAAATATCAAATACTACTACAATTATTATCAATTGTAAAGTTGTTGATATCGGAAATCAACCCAAAGCACCTATTTAGTGCTGGTAATCGAGCGATTATGCTAATAAAACATGATACTTTGTAATTAACTTGTGCGGAAGTGAATAGTAATGAGATTTTTGTTTCTGTGAATGAGGTTGGATCACCAGTTTTTGATGTTGTCTTGATTACTAGATTTTTTCTGAACTCTTTTACAATGAATCCTTAAGACAACTATTTATCGGGCAGTACGATTATGCATTAAATGGAAAAGACAAGCATTAAATGTTCCATATGACCCTATAACACTTCTTGGCGTAGGCGGGCAGGCTCTTGTCAGGCTTGTCCCGTCATTAATGATGCGGGCACAAGTTGTCGTTATTTTAAGCATTTCTACCACCTCAGTATGTCCGGCTCGGGTCGTTGCACATGCTTCCCTTTTAATCTACTCAAGTAACGTGTTCGGCTATTCTGCCCAGCGGTCATCCGATTGGGTTATCATTTGACCACGTGATTTTGCGACCTTCAACGTCATGTTCGTTTGATCGGTTCTTTCGACTAATACTACATCCAGGTCGAAACTCTTTCATCGATTTGTCCGAGGGTCCGAGTTCGACTTGGTGATGTTCCTCTTTGACCTGCATGGATTTTGTAACTCGACCGTGTTGCTCCTCATTGTTGGTCGATCCTTTAATCGACTGTCCTTTTAGGTCGAACTTCGCCCTCGTTAGATTCCACGTCAGTGCGTCACTTCTTAATCTTCCAACCCGCACTTAATAGTTAAACCAATCGGGCACACAACAGTATTATTCCTCCGAATTCTTCTAAATGTCAACATACAGGCCCCCCAGCTCGGGGATAACATTTTGGGTTGTTATTTTCGAGTCTCATCTTTGGACGTTCTGGGTTGTCTAAGAAATTGCCCGTCCACTCGCGCAGATATCAAAGAGGCATGTCTCCCCAGGTATATAATGATGATAGACGAACAATTTTCTATTTAAGGGTATCTGTTCCTCAAAAGTCACTCGCTGAATTTCAAATGATGTGGCATCCATGTGACCATTCATCGTGCCCTGATCGAACCAGTGGGACCACCTTAATTTTCAAACGATTGTTTTTCTCTGAAAAGTTGTGTTGATCCGATCCCACAATTTTATTTTATAAAGAGGCAGGTTCTTCCTTATTTGAATTTTTACAGGTTCTTCCCTTTCTGAATTTTTACTTTACGAATTATTTACTCTCTTCGAAATTGGCTTACTTCCACCATTGTTCTTTTTTCTTCTGCTGTACTTTTGAGATTTCCAATAAGATCAACTTTCTTCTTTCCCTCTTTTGTCAATTCAATTACAATGCCTTCTTCTTCACACCATATTATCAATTATGAGTCGTTCGAAGATGAAGAGGGGGGATGGG
>CACSLK010011299.1:6121108-6139831 GCA_902706635.1 Striga hermonthica | reverse complement strand
TAGTTCACTAAACCTCACCCATGTGAGTCAAAGTAATATATACTGCATATATATGTCTATTTATAAACTTAAGGGTTAAGAGAACGCAGTAATTAACCGAGGCCTAGTTCGTTTATGACGATTAGTATAAAGCGAACTGCTCATCTCTAGGATCTTGTTCAATACATAAATGTACAGTACAACTAATCAGTCAAGACAAACTGTACTGTTGATACTACAACCGTTCACGATAGGGTGTTCATGTCCATCTAGGTTGTGAACCATTATTCTTGTTTCGCAAGTAACTGATACAGTGATCTTTTCAGTTCGCCCGATGACGACCCACCCTATCTAAGTAAAAACAACAGAACGTAGAATTTGTTTAATCTAAAATGATTCTCATTCATAAAGGGTAAAAGTGTAATATTATCCAAAGCCAAGCTTTTAGTATATAACACTAACAACTTGTGGCAAGGCGCATGGGGGAGTGTGTTGGGCAGGCCAACGTCTCTGTTACAAATTCCAAAAGCCAGTAAATTTTGATAATGTATGGCCAGAGCGCGATCAGAGGAAGAACCAGCAGGCTCCGAACCAAGGAGGCAGAGCTAGAGTGTTCGCACTGACTCAAACTAAGGCCGACCAGAACAAATGTACTATGTCCGACATGTTATTTGTGCACCATGTAACTGTCTATGCATTGTGTGATACTGGAGCCACACATTCATTCCTTTCATCAAGTTGCTTAGAAGCCATCGATATCAAGAGCATTAGCACTGTCGCAGCTCTCAAGGTTAGCCTAGCACCGAGAAGGCCAACGCCTACGTGATCGATATGAAGGACTTTGACATCATCCTCGGGATGGATTGGATAAGCAAGTACCGAGTGGATATCCAATGCTATGATCGTGAAGTGACATTTTACTTAGAAGAGGATGAGAAGATTACCTTCTATGGTGCCAAGACGAGAACTGTGTCGAGAGTGATCTCGACTATGAGGGTTGTGAAGATGCAGAAGGAGGGTTATCAATGGTACTTGGTAAGCATCGTGGGGAGCGAGAAGGAGAAATCATCACCGGAAGGCGTGCTGATCGTTTGGGAGTACGTGGATGTTTTGCCAGAGCAGCTGCTGGGAGGGCCACCAGACAGACATGTCGAGTTCACCATCGACTTGGTACCAGGAGTGAGTCCAGTGTCTGAGGCGTTGTACCGAATGTCACCTTAGGAGTTACAGGAGCTTAAGACGCAGATCCAAGAGCTACTGAACCTCGGTTTTATCCGACCAAGTGTTTCACCGTGGGGAGCTTAAAACTTCTTTCTGGAGTTATTTTTTCTCATCTTTTGAATTTTGTTGTTTGTATGGCCTTGGTCGCTTTTCTAATTCCAAGGTGGGTTGATCTAGACTTTTTTATGACTATAGCGGTGTCTTTACATACTGAGTTTATTCTTTTTGAGCTATTTATATATTGTGAAATAGTCTTTTTCGCCCCATTATGGAAATGTATTAAGTTTTTCACACCGCCCGTAGATAAGTTTAACTTTTTCACCACAAAAAGTGCGAAAAGAATTTTGCAATGAATATGCGATAGTTGCGCGATAACATTGTGCGAAAGTTAAAAGTGCGAAGTCATTCGCATATCCCTTCGCACTTTCTGGTGTGGAAAAGTTAAAGTGCAAAGACATGGCACGATGAATATGCGACAATTATGCATTTGATATGCGACAGTTATGCAGTCCATTCGCATAACCTTCGCACTTTCCGGGATGAAAAAGTTAGATTGTTAGTGAGCGGTGTGAAAAACTTAATGTATCTTTGTATTGAGGTGAAAAAGATTTTTTCCCTTTTATATTTATCATTTGACAAAAATAAAAAAAAATATAAAGGAAAAGAAAAAAAATGGCCGATTGTACAAGTAAGAAGTTACATTTTAAATAATGATGCATTTTCAAATAATATTCAAAATTTAAATGAAAAAAACTTTTCTCTTCCATTTTTAAGAATTTAGTTTTAATAAAACAATATATCTATTAAAAAAATTATCTATAAATTCATTCATACTACCTCTTGTTCATTATAAATGTCGTTTTGACTTTTGTGATTCATCCATTTTATTATGTATCTAGACATATTATATTTTATTATTTATCTAGACATTAATATGTCTAGATACATAATAAAATGGATGAATCAAAAAAGTCAAAACGACATTTATAATGAATAGGAGTGAGTATGAATTAAGAAAAGTACCATAATATGACACATGTAATACAAGTAATAAGTCTAATTTTAAATATATAAATAATATAATGCAATTTTCAAAAGTATTTAAAATTAAAATAATATTTTTTTAATTCCAATATAATTATTTTAACTATGTAAGTTACTCCTAAATCACGTGCTCATCGAGTACATATCATATGGATCGTATGAAAACAGTATCTTTCTCAAAATAAATAAAAATCAAAAAGAACGAATGCGTATAAAATAATTTTACGGGCTCTTTTTGTCGAGCTTTGTCCCTCTTTCAAACCCTAGCCCTCACTCCTGCATACAAAACGACACTTGCCCCGTTGATTGTTTCCTCCAATCATTATGGTCAAGAAGCGAAAATCTGCCGCCGCCGCGGCTCCTCAGGAGCCCGAACCCGTTCAGTCTGAGCAGGAGCCCGAGTATCCCGAGCCGGTAGAAAACCAGCAGGTCCCGGAGGAAGAAGCAGTCGGCAACGGCGGAGAGGAAGATGAACCGGAAGAAGAGGCAGGTGGGGAGGGAGAAGACCAGGACAACATGGACGAGCAGTCGAACGACGCCGTTCAGGGCGACAACGTGAACAACGACCATCAGATCGAAATCGCCGGGAATCCGTCACAGGCCGCGGTCCCGGTAAACGGCGGCGAGGACGAGGGGGACGAGGAGGAGGAGCCGCTCGAGAAGATTCTGGATCCCTTTTCCAAGGACCAATTGACTCTCCTGGTCAAAGAAGCGGTGGCTAATCACCCCGATCTAGTCGAGATCGTTCATAAATTGGCCGACTCTGACCCCTCCCACCGCAAGATCTTTGTCCACGGGCTCGGGTGGGAAGCCAGTGACGAGACCATCACAACCTTGTTCAGCAAGTACGGTGAAATCGAGGACTGCAAGGTCGTCAAGGACAAGATATCCGGGAAATCCAAGGGCTATGCTTTCATTCTATTTAAGCATCGCAAAGGGGCCCGGAGGGCCCTGAAGGAGCCACAGAAACTGATCGAGGGCCGGATGGCGTCATGCCAGTTGGCCTCTGCTGGACCCGTCCGTGCCCCGACACCTGCAGTGGCTGCTTCTGTCCCTGCTCCCTATGAATCGGAATACACAAGGAGGAAGATATACGTGAGCAACGTGTCCCCTGAGCTCGACCCGAACAAGCTCCTGGCGTTCTTCTCAACATATGGGGAGATTGAGGAAGGTCCACTGGGCTTGGACAAGCAGACTGGGAAACCGCGAGGGTTCTGTCTGTTCGTGTACAAGACTCTTGAAAGTGCCAAGAAGGCCCTTCAGGAGCCGCACAAGACTTTCGAGGGCCATAACCTGCACTGCCAGAAGGCCGTGGATGGGCCTAAGCATGCCAAGGGCTTTTTCAGCCCGCAGCAGAGCCAGCCACCACGTCAGCAGGGGAACCAGGGGAACTACCGCCACCAGGCCAAGAAGGGGAGATACTCTTCTGGAAGTAGTGAGGGCATGAGGCCCGTGGGTGGTCACATGATGGCGCCCAACCCAGGCCAGGTGGGTTATAGTCCTGGGGTGGCGCCTGCTGCTATTGGACAGGCTGTGGCAGCTCTGTTGGCCACTCAGGGGGCTGGATTGGGTATTGGGAATTTTCTGGGAGGAATTGGTGGTGGCGGAAATCCGCAGGGAGGGCCACCCATGATGAATAATGCTGCTTATGGTAGTCAAGGTGGGGGCTATGTGGGCCAGCCGGGGATGCAGGGAGGTTATGGAGGCCAGTCGCAGATGGCACAAAGTGGGGTTAGGCCTCATCCAGGTGGTGCGCCGTACATGGGTGGTCCGGGTCACTAGGTAAGTTGGAAAGGTATGTGCTTTTTTATGGTGGCTAATACGATGTTGTTTTAGCAGCTGGTCATGTGTGTGATGCTTTCTAAAATAGTTTAAGCGTACCATGATTGGTTAGATTGAGCATTAGTTGGATTTTTGTCAAAGCTGGTCTCGAGCCCATATACTAAATACAAAGTG
Source organism: Striga hermonthica (assembly GCA_902706635.1). Classification (NCBI taxonomy): domain Eukaryota; kingdom Viridiplantae; phylum Streptophyta; class Magnoliopsida; order Lamiales; family Orobanchaceae; genus Striga; species Striga hermonthica. The sequence continues at coordinate 6,135,631 of CACSLK010011299.1, read as the reverse complement.
ATATAAAAGAGAAGTTGCAAAGGTTTGATAACAGTAACTAACAAAATCACATTATTGGATTATTTTTTCAATTTTAAAACGGCCCTGTTGGGTTCTCGAGAGGGTTATTTTGTATTGTCTGGAATTTAGATATTAGAGCACTGGTGTTATTTGTTATCAAGTGAAAGATTGTTTTGACAATACTAATGTCAAAAAAGCATCACGTACTGATTTGCACATACTGCAATTTTTCACTAGTTTATCCTTTTTGTCTTCTTGTGCAGCTTTAAAATACATGTGGTTTACTTTGCCTTTGGACCTGAGACTACCTTCAATTGCTACCTATTATGAACCTGTTAACGTGTTTTGATGACTTAGTAACCATTTGGAACATGTGTTTTGTGTAGGGCAATGGTGAGATGCAATGGTGAGATATATATGCTATTGAATATATTTTGTATGTTGTCATTCATTGCCATAGAGTAAAGCCACTGTTATGCTACATCTGCTTGTTTTCTCATTATCATCGAATTTTCAAGTTTCATAGTGTATTCACTGTATGCCTTCATTAACTCGGCTCAACATATTTATGCTTCTAGTTGATGTGTTTGTGCTTTCATGCTTTTACAAGTTTATTTCCACACCTAACATAAAGCTTCTTGCTTAGTTTGAAAATATGAACGGCTACATTCTTCTCCGTTAAAATTTTGTTTGATGACTCAAAATATTGCTTAGGGGTGGCAATTAATTTTCTTTTCAAATTAACATTTCATATCAAATGTATTTACTGTGCAGATTGTTCAAAAAATGCCACAAACTTTTAAGTTTTGGACACTGGTGATTCTTCTGCTGTTCGAGCTCTCATGCAAATGACGTCTTCATTGTACCAAAAAGTTATCATTTGCTTAAAGGCTAGAATATAAAACATGTATTTCTTTTTATAAAATACTTTTATCCAAGTATTTCTTTAGTCGGATTCTGATTTTTGTCTGAGTAGAAACCTTTTCAAGAGTTAACAACCATGATAACAAACGCCCCTGCATGTGTTTTTCCTAGACCAGAAAGGTCTTTAATCATCTATGTTTCTGTACTTTGCATTATATTTCTGTTGTTTCTTACCTAATTAACAATCTTGGTTTTATTTGTATTTGAAGTTCATATATATATATATATATAATTGTGAGTGTTGTGTGCGTGTGTGTTTATCTGCAGTGGCCTTAATAGTTAGGTCTTTATATAATTCTCTATCTGGAATGCTTATATTGCAGAATAGTCTTTGGTGTCACTGTGGCTGCAAACCATGTTAGTTGTTCATGAACCCTGATAACTTTAGTGTTTAACCATCTTATTGTATGCCACTTGGCTAGTATATTCCCAAAATTGAATGAGATTTATCACTCGCAATTCGGAGTTCGATACATCATGGGTGATTGCTAGCAGCATCAATTTTTCTACTGAATTAAAACCATTTTTTTTCTTTTCTTTGTCAACATTGATGCTATTCTTAAAAATTGAACATTTTCTTCGGGACCTATTGAAAACTCACTCCCATTGATCTTTTGCTTCAATACCATGTCCGCACTTTGGGCTCCCGAGTTCTGCCAGATTTTCAGCAGGGAAAGAGCTTCTTTTACTTTATTATACTCATTTCTCCAAGGTTCCTTAGTCCAATTATTTCCAAACGAGGATGCTATGTGAATAGTCATTTTTATTTACTTTGATTGATTAAAAAAACTCTTGAGGTTCATAATATTTACCAAAAAATTCAATTCTCTTTCAAACTTGGACATTTGTTTCTACATTACAAAACACCCTTGAGGAGGTTAGAAATGGGTTTTTCTAACACAATGCAAGCCTCAATACCGGTCGTTTTGTAGTACATCGAGTGCCTTTCTTTGTAAGAAAGCTGAATAAATTATGTGAGTATAGCTCATGGGATTAAGGTAAAGAGGGCAATAAGATCAGCTAATATGTGGGCCGGAGTTTTTGCTGCTTTCTGGCCAGCAGGTCGTGCAGTTATTGGTCCCTGCTGGAAAAAGCCTTGCGCGGGTTGTTTGTACTTTGTTGGCAAAGATTGTATTGTGAAGTTGGAGTTGAAGCTTTTCCATAATATCATGTTTTTGGTGACCTGAGTAACGCTTTGTTGGTTTTGGCTCTGTGTTTCCTTGGGTTGCTGCGTTGGGATTGTTCAATTAAATTGTTTTTTAATATCTTGCCTTGATTACAAAGAACTGCTGGTGAAGATCTTGGTGGATATAATTATTTTTCGTTGTCTTGGTGTATAATTTAATTCCTTCGACATAAGATTGGATATACTTGCTTATAAGTTCAACCTTCATTGACTTTTATTTTTCAATTTCATCAAAAATGAAAATCAATTATTACTAGATTTTATTATAAATTTACTATTCATTTGCATATATATATTTATCTATTGATCATTTATATTCACCATTTTATTATTATTGTTATAACAAATTTATTCGTTACATTTTATTTGATATTCATTCATAATTTTAATCCTTTTATTTACCCATTTTTCCAATTAATTTTTACTATTCAGAATAATCAATCTCCAATTTATCCACAAGTGAAAGGGAATTGATGTAATAAAAAAAATTCTCCCTCTCCTCTCTCTCATACAAGAAACTCTCCCTTTCCTTTGTGTTGCTACTAGCAATGGCGCACTCATGCGGCCATGGGCTAGGCTTAACGATGGCCACCCTCTCTCTGGTGGTCGATGGAGGTACACTCCCATTGTGCCGTCCTCCCTTTTCTGGGGTTTTGGGGTCGGAGTCGACAGTCTGTCCGGCGTGGTTTGTCGGGTGGGCTTCCTTGTTGTCAGCTCTTTCTTCTGGCTTATAGCTTTTGGGAGTTCAGATCTGCGCTCAAATTTTGATTCATCGCCAGATCTATCTTGCCACTTGAGTTCTGTTTGGATTTTTTTAGATATGGAGGCTTCAGGTTTGTTTTATCTTTTAGTTGTGGTTGTGGAGGTTGGCCCGTGTTCTGGGTACTGTGGTGGTTGTTGTGTATGGTTCGAGAAGAGCAGGGGAGGTTTTATTGTGTTCGTAGATGTGTGTTGTTTTAGGGTGTTTTGTTGTGTTTCGTTTTGGTTTTGTTAGTCTTCCTTCATGGAGTTTTCTCGTGTTTTGTTTTGATAATCTCCCTTGTGGAGTTTGTTAATTTTGAAATTTCTTGTAAGGTTAAGCTCTTTGTGAAGTTGGATCGCTATGTCTAGTAACTCCCACGTTGTTGTAACCATTTGGTTACCAATTGTACTTATTTCAAGTTTGTATAATCATATCTGCCATTTCGAGGAAAAAAAATATTACCAACGAGCATATTGAAGTTATCGACGAGCGTATTTGAAGTTAAGAGACAAACATTCGTGACGTTAAATGGACTTCATACTTTATAAATCTTATTATTCCAACTAGTGAGAATCATGTGCGATGCATGGGAGTTTCGTTCCTTAGAACATTTTTCAAAACTTTATTTTATGAATATATTAGCCTGCTGATCCATTTATATTGATATAAATAATATTTTAACATATATATTTATCTTTTAATGCAGAAAGATAATAAGTTTACATATTTTGTTTCATCATAATACTCAAATATTATTTTATTCAAAAATTGTCATTATTATTTATAACACTTATAGAAGTAATATTTTTTTTATATAATATTTAATGTATATTAATATTATTTATTAGTGTAACTAATTTCAAAATATATAAGCAAATTTAATATTTGTTAGGAATGTGATTATACGTAAATCAAGATAAAATGTAATGTATCCAATAAAATTTGCTTATGATATTGTATGCCTATTTTTAGTCAATATATATATACATATATATATATATATATATATATGTGTGTGTGTGTGTGTGTGTGTGTGTGTGTGTGTGTGTGTGGTAACGGGTTTATTGGGGGTGGGGTCCCTTAATGTGGTGGTTGGTGTGTGATTAAATGTCCATATTACCTTTAATGATGGTATTATTTTGATTTTTTTTTTCAGCCATTTGATCATTCGATTTAATGGCTAAGATTTATTGTTATTTCTTTCACTGAGTACCATTTTGACTGCAGTGCGGCCCTATATATATATATATACATACATACATACATACATATATACATACATACCTACATCATGTCGGTGGAGACTAACATAAAAAATATTTTTTTTTTTTTTAATTTTATTTCATTCTCTAAACTTTCTCCACGGACTTAAGGTAGACTTTTTACTTAACTAGTTGCAACCCGTGCATTTGCACGGAAAGCTAACCAATTTTTTTCATTTCCACGGAAAGCTATGTGATAGAGGAAAAAATAAAATAAATTGTAAGCAATAGGAAAAATAATAACATAATCACTTGATAAAAGCCCAAGAAAAAAAAATCTAAATATTATTAAACACTTCCTTATATACAACGTTCGTGGTTTTATTATCGTCAGAAAGTCCATCAGCACAAATAAGAATCTTCAAACTCCTCCGACTCGTTACTCTAGAAAGCTCCACGTATAATTGCCCATGACTAAATACAGGGCTCTTCAATAGTAAGCCGACGTGCGACATTGACTGACCTTGACTCTTAGATTGTCATAGCATAGGATACTATGAGAGGGAACTGCCTTCGCTGAAACTTGATCGGTACCTTCAAATTGGATGGTATGATTGTGAGCATAGGAATAAGAACCTTATCACTAGTTCTGGCACCGGTTAGTATTCTTCATTCTAGGACATAGATGCTGAGCTTAGTAATAAACAACACAAACAAATTACTCAAATTTGTACATAAAATCAAATAAAATATAGACAATATATCAAATTTTAATTCACATTACAGTTGTACAACCCCATGGAGTGACCAATGCTTCTGAGGAGCATCACTGGAGTGCCAACCTTCAAGTGCAACTTATGGTTAGGAAGTCCGGAGCATTTAATCCCATTCAGAAATTCAGGAGTATGCAGATCGTGAAGATAGTCATATCCAACATCTGACTTGCAAGCGGTGTCCGGACTCAAATAAGTTCTTCCCTTGAAGGAAGCTCATGTAACAACATCAAGGGTGGGAGCGAGTATAGCTCTGTCCTTCAAGTAGCTAAGATCGTCGCCCGAACTCCTAAACATTGGGTACGTACTCTCAAAAATAGAAGCGATAGGATCACTTTGTGATTTGAGAAGAATATCGTCGAGATGTCGATGTCAGCACATCCATCATTCGGTCCACCGGCAGTACCGTCGCCAATGCTTGCAAGCCACTCCGATAAAAGCCTCAACTCATCGTACTCACCGCCTCTACCAAGGCTTCGAAGCCTCATATTCTGGTAAGTCTCAGAACGATACAATCTCGCCATAAGCTGGACGAATTGATGGTCGCATTCACTATGTCACTCCGAGTGCCTTTAGGCACAACATGGAGTATATGTCCGAAATCGCCACCAAATACAACAGACTTGCGGCCAAAAGGGAGATTTTTCCTCGATGGATCCACCACTTGCATTAAGGCTCGTAAGGTGTTGTCAACTGCCCGGAAGCAATACTTATTCATCATCGGGGCTTCGTCCCAAATGATCAACCGACATCGTATAATCAGATCGGCCAACGGACTCTGCTGGCTAATGTCACATGTCGACCCTTCAGTTGGGTTTATCGAGATTCTGAATCGTGAATGGGTAGTCTAGCCGCCGGGGAGCAAAAGTGACGCGATACCGTTCGATGCAACATTCAACACAGTTTCACCCTTCGACCTCAAACCAGAAGACAACGCCCTCCAAATATATGTTTTACCGGTGCCGTCGTAACCATAAACAAAAACGATGCGTCCGTGGCTACTGTAGACTGAGTCCATAATCGAGTCATAAACATTGCGCTGCTCATCAGTCATGTTGGCAACCAATTGCTCATCCTCAATCGATAGTGCACGAGGATTGTAATTCAACTCGTCCATCACAAGTCTGTTCGTGGACGCCTCATTACGATCGGAACAGGAAACGACATTGTACCATAGTCACGTACACTCATCCCGCGTTGCTACAATCTTTTCGACCTATGCCAAAGCGAGATTCTTTATTTCCTCATCGCTCATGACCAGATTTGTAACAATTAAAGAAGAAAAAAATAAGTACAAAGATAAAACATATAAAAAGTAAATAGAATAAAATACATACAAAAACAATTAAATTTGTTACCTGGGTGGTGTAAAAGCCTCCGACGATTATATAGTATGTCATTCAATAGGTAATGTCAACATGCGTCCCACACAAACTCCGGTCGACCAAGAGTATCGGAGGAATGAAGAATTACAAAAAGGTTCCTCAATGAACTTGCGCTCGTCCATTGGCTTTCCTCAATAATGCCTTCTATATACTCCTTATCGTCCTCCACCAAACCGAGGGCAAAACACGCGATACGAATCGTGTTGGACGCCATTCAGCTTCATATAGTCACGACGGCATGTTGCCCCTTGAACAACATTGATAAGGCACCTCAAGTAAAATATATCTCCAGCTCCGGGGGGACGAAGTACAAACGCACAATCTGATCGCTTCCTTTCCTAGGCTCCCAACTTTGCGTTTCTAAATGCCACGTAAATTTAGTGGGAGCCTCAAGATATGTCAGTTCTCTAGCAATTCTTGTCGGCCTCCATCCAAGCCAAGAATTTGCTAACGCGCTTCTTATTTTTATCAACCACTTGATCGATCAGAACTTCATCATCATAGTAGCAAGGATGTTCAATTTCGAGGTGAAAATCAAGCGCTCCACTGATGGCCGTTTGTATTGAATCTCAAACTCCAATAACCGTCACGCAGCCTCACAAGATGAAACATACCGACAATCATAGTACATCTTCACCTCGTCAACCGGTCTGCTAGATGACTCAGCTCCATTTGACTCGTAAAAGGTGGCGGTGGCACGATCATTCTCCTTGTTCACGTACTTGAACAAATATTTGATGGACCTCGACTGGTTGTACTATTCCATATTTATGTGCGCGCCATACTTAAGGAGCAATTTTCTATTATGAGGCACAACGTATCTGTTATCCAAGGGAGTGCCGTTCTTTTCTAGGGTCCTGCTATTATCACGACGCCTGTATCGCGGATAGCCATCCTCATCCAGGGTCGTAGTTTCAGAGAACTTTGTAACAACAAATTTTATGAAAAACATAAAACTTTTGTATAACTTGATTTATATTTTGATCAAAAGATATTGCGGGTACAATCTCTATTTATCTCCTCTGATTTTTCTCTTCATGAATTTGGGATTAGGACCTTCAAAGATGGATTTGTCGATTGAATCTCATTCAGGCTTGGTCTTGAATTTCTCTAACATTAATTTGGGGGTCAAATGACTTATTCCCGTAATAAATGTTAGCCTTGACTTGATTGAATATGACTTCTTGGAAGACTTGATTCTTTGATCTTCTTGAAAGAGGGGCTCTGACTTGAATAACGTTGATTCGGGGACTTGATAGCTTTTTTACCGGATCAAATGCTATGTTGGTTGAACTTCTCAATGAACGCGGCTTGAATGTTGCTTGAACGTCGTTGATATTCTTGGATTGACTTGAGAAGCGTGAAAGTCGTCTCTTTACTTCTTGAGAAAGACCCGCCGCCTTTTTTTCTTCTTCTTGGCCTTCTTCTTCATTGAATGAACTTCGGGCGGTTCTTCAAGAACTTCTTCAAATATTCAAGAGGGTTCTTGAGAGCGCTTGAGTTTGAGACTTTAATCTTTGAGATGTGTTTGATATTTTTGAGGTGTTTGAGGTGTTTGAGGTGAGCCCTATTTATAGGTGTAGGAGAGAGAGTCTTGGAGAAGAAGACTTCAGTTTGATTGGTCCTTTATGATTTGATATAATCTCTTTCCTTATCCTAAGTTTTGACTTGGTGGGCAAGAAAAAATTACTTTATTAATTAAATATCTTATATATCTTGAATTTATGTTCCAAAATAAATAAAGACATTAATTATTAAAATATCAAAATTTCGATTTCTACAAATGCCCCCTTGAGACTTGTTCACGAACAAAATGTTTTGGTAGTGAATGAGTCTCAAAATTTTGAATTTGGTTTGGACATGCAGATAGTTTAAACTCTTACCTAGGAGCTCTTCAACTTGAGTTTGTAGATAGTTTAAACTCATATCCGGGAGTTCTTTATTTGACTTGATCTGTAGATAGTTTATACTCATATCAAGGAGTTCTTCATTTGACATAATTTGTAGATAGTTTAAACTCGTATCAAGGAGTCTTGATTTGATTTGACAGATAGTTTATACTCGTATCAAGGAGTCTTCCATTTTGTAGACATTTTATGCTCGTGTCAAGGAGCCTTCAAATTTGTAGACATTTTATGCTTGTGTCAAGGAGCCTTCAAATTTTACATGTAGACCGTTTATTCTTGTGTCAAGGAGACCCTGATATATAGACATTTTATGCTCGTGTCAAGAAGCCTTCAAATTTGATATGTAGACATTTTATTCTCGTGTCAAGGAGATCATGATATGTAGACATTTTATGCTCGTGTCAAGGAGCCTTCAAGTTTGATATGCAGACCTTTTATTCTCGTGTCAAGGAGATCTTGATATGAAGACATTTTATGCTCGTGTCAATGAGTCATATAGATAGTTTAGGCTCATATCAAGGATCATATGTAGATAGTTTAAGCTCATATCAAGGAGCATTATATATGTAGATAGTTTAAGCTCATATTAAGGAGCATTTGAATATTTGATGGAGCTCTTCATGTGAATTACCCCCATGCTTCATGGCTTGGGAAGACATCATTCTTCATTGCCTCCATGTATATTTTCTTCAAAGAGGTCTTTCATGCATCTTCAAAGATCTTCGAACTTGATTTGGAGAGAAGAGATGAAAGGTAGAGAAAGTCCCACCGGGCATACCAAATTTGTAACAACAAATTTTATGAAAAACATAAAACTTTTGTACAACTTGATTTATATTTCGATCAAAAGATAATGCGGGTACAATCTCTATTTATCTCCTCTAATTCTTTTCTTCATGAATTTGGGATTGGGACCTTCAATGATGGATTTGACGATTGAATCTCATTCGGGCTTGGTCTTGAATTTCTCTAACATTAATTTGGGGGTCAAATGACTTATTCTCGTATTAAATGTTAGGCCTTGACTTGATTGAATATGACTTCTTGGAAGACTTGATTCTTTGATCTTCTTGAAAGAGGGACTCTGACTTGAATAACGTTGATTCGGGGACTTGATAATTTTTTCCCGGATCAAACGCTATGTTGGTTAAACTTCTCAACGAACGCGGCTTAAATGTTGCTTGAACGTCGTTGATATTCTTGGATTGACTTGAGAAGCGTGAAAGTCGTCTCTTTACTTCTTGAAGAAGACCCACCGCCTTTTTTTCTTCTTCTTGGCCTTCTTCTTCATTGAATGGACTTCGGGCGGTTCTTCAAGAACTTCTTCAAATCTTCAAGAGGGTTCTTGAGAGCGCTTGAGTTTGAGACTTTAATCTTTGAGATGCGTTTGATATTTTTGAGGTGTTTGAGGTGTTTGAGGTGAGCCCTATTTATAGGTGTAGGAGAGAGAGTCTGGAGAAGAAGACTTCAATTTGATTGGTCCTTTAGGATTTGATATAATCTCTTTTCTTATCCTAAGATTTGACTTGGTGGGAAAGAAATAATTACTTTATTAATTAAATATCTTATTTATCTTGGATTTATGTCTCAAAATAAATAAAGACATTAATTATTAAAATATCAAAATTTCGATGTCTACAAACTTCTTTGGAAAATGCTTTGTGCAACAATCATTAACCATACATGGAGGTTGTGGGCGGACATTCCCGCAAGGGCCGTGCATCATATGATCTCTAACGATAGCATAGTATAATGGATCGGTGGCCTCATCCAGTATTTCGGCAGATATTATTTTGTCTATGCCATCAGTGGTCTGAATTTTGTGTTCTTTGGCCAGGAATATCAAGATATGGGCATGTGGAAGTCCACGTATTTGGAATTCAATCGTGTATATAGCTGCACAAAAAAAATAATATATATATATATATATATATATATATATATCCTGGTAAAAAAAATACAATGAACACAAAAAGATTATAAATTCAAATAAATTAAATTAAAAAATATTAAGTACCTGCATTCACGTCACCAAACATCTTGTTATGTTGGACATCCCTCATCAAAGCATCCAACTTAGCCGTAAATACCCGGCATATTATATCAGGACGATCCTCATCTAAACAAAAATAAAATAATAAGATAAAATACATATATGTGTAATAAATAATTTGTTTGTGACAAATATTTGAACAATCATCTCTCTTTGAATTCCATAATTTCCGGCACATCAAATTCAGCAATCATTTTGGTTGCATCGTAAGCATTCACAATTCTCAAAACCCTATAATATGAGTCATTAATATTAAGTTATAGATGCACAAAAAGAGACATTAAATCGTATTTAAATTAATTATAAATATATACTATCATTCATGGATTTCGCTCGGCACATTTGAAGTATTATAACTTTTTCTTCGGCCGCAGTAGAATTCTTCATTGCCTCAAGTAACACATCCACATAGTCCTCCCATAAGGTGCAAATCAATTGGCAGCCGCTAAAATAATTAAAAATAGAACAATTACATAAAAATTATATAATATTTAGATATTGAAGCTTTCGGGTTCTGAGAACGATAACTCAGCTCATTAATATTATTATTCGGTAATTTAAACTTACTGAATATCCTCAAGAAGAATATCAATAAATCTCTTTTCTACACCTCTCGACATTGCTTTTTGTACGCTTTGAAAGAAAACCACGCGACCAATGACATCTAGAATTCAATATAAATTCACCTTTAGAAAACAATTTAGTGTAAGTAAATTCTAAATAAAATAATTATAAAGTATATAAAAGGTACCAATTAGCCTTGATGAGTCTATGTAAGATGGATCCGTTTTGAACATGTTGCGACCATTTTTCAATATGAAATTCTTTATTCCATAGGTATTTCCTTCACCATTTATCAACGGTCCAAAATTTTCAACCAAGATGTCGGGTGCGGACGCGTGAATGCGCTCGCCCTGAAAAAGAAAATTAGAAATCATTTCTTGATGTATCAAAAAAACTAGTAAAAAATAGAATATATGTCAAATAATTAATAAGAGTAGCATATAAAAATAATTTCTACCTTGACATCATGAAACACAAATTCTAAGCTCGATTCCCTATTTTTGGGATAAAACCTAATTAATCTCAAAGTTGTTGTTTTGTTTTTGTTTTTTGCAAGATAAAGTGAGATTAACAGAGTAAGAAACCATTTGTAGAAGAATTTTCTGTGGCTGAATTTTGAAAGTTTTGTGAAATGAAGTGATTGTAATTTTAAAAATGGGTTAGTATTTATAGTGTCCAAAACGTGTGCATTACTCCATGATTTTTATTGAAAATGATTGTCCCTTGGTCAAAATTATTTAATTACAAAATTTCATGATTGATGGTCACCAATAATTACAAATTCCCCCAAAAAATGAATGAGAATCTGCATTTTTATATTTGGATAGTTTGACATTTTATTTTATTTTTTTAATTTTTTCTCTATATTTTACATTAATTTCTTTAATTTCATAATTATGTTGTATATACAGATTTCCCGATTTTATGTGATATCATTAATGTTTTTTCTTTTTCTAAATTGCAGGCAGATATACAGAATTAATGAGCTGGAATATTGTATTTTTTTTATTGTATTTACTGGATTTTAAATGCAAAAATGATATATGTAATTATTTTTTGTGTATTTTATATCATTAATGTAATTTTTTTTTCCGGCAAAAATCTTGCTTAAATGCACATAATATCACCCACTAAAACTGAAATCACACTCTAAAACTGAAATTAAACTTTGAAAAAATATTTCTCATGTGATTATGTAAAGCTAATTAATGCAGGATAAATAATACATATGTAACCGATTTTGGGGGGAAGAGGGGAATAGTGTCAGGTAGGTAAAATTTATTAGGTTTAATTTATTAGGTAAAGTTAAATGATTAGCTAGCAATTATATATACTAGTATTCATCCTGTGCACATGCAAAAAAAAAAAAAAAAAAAAAATTATATATTATATGTATGCATATAATATATAATTTTATATTAGATAATGAATGTATTACATTTAAAAATTTGACTTATATGCAAATGTGTAGTGTAAATATATATTATTTAATTTAAGTATGAATATTTATATTGATGCAATAAATTTTAATGAACAATATAATTTAAAAATTTAAAGGGACCATACATTTAATTAGTTAAAAAAGTATTACAATTATTTTTATCATTGTTATTGCAATTGTCTAAGGGGTCGCATCTTATCATCTGTTTACTTTAAATGATTGGGATATGACTCTTTCTAGTTGGCACCCATGTGGCATGTGAGTTCCACAGTGTATCCTTCATTCTTTGATAAAATAAATCCCGGGGAAAGGTTGGATTTTTTTATCCCCTTTTTTGCAATGCCCATTTTTATCTTATTTTTTATCCCGTGAAGTAAACGTTGGACAACTTGTTGACGTGTAAAGTAGTTGGATTATTTTGTTTAATCCTATCAAGCAAAGTAAATGAGGCCTAAATGTTGTAAGGTGTGTAATTATGACACTCGTGTCAATTAAATAATATTAGATAAAAAACGCTTAAAAAGAAAAAAAAAATATTTTATTTTAGAAAAAGTATTTAAAAAAAATCGCAATAAAATTTTTTATAAGTATGTAACTTTCACATACTATTTAATGTAAAATTATAGTCAGTTAGTGTTAGTAGTAATATTATATAATTAGTTTAAAATTGTTATTACACTTTATTAATGTAAAATGTAACGTTTCTGCATTAATTAAAAAAATGAGCAGAAAATTATAAAGGTTTTATTAAATAGATTTTATTTAATGCATCTGCCAGCAATTATATATATATATATATAGAGAGAGAAAATTGCAATTGTAGTCCAATAACTTAGGCTGTTTCCCATTTTAGTCCACTAACTTAGGCCGATCCAAATTTAGTCCAAAAACTCCCAAAATTTAGTTAAATCAGTCCAATTGGACTAAAATTGGACTAAAATTGGACTGAAATTGACCAATCAATTGGACTGAAATTGGACTGATTTAACTAACTTTTGAGAGTTTTTGGACCAAATTTAGATCGGCCTAAGTTAGTGGACTAAATGGGAAACAACCTAAGTTTTTGGACTAACTTTTGAGAGTTTTTGGACCAAATTTGGATCGGCCTAAGTTAGTGGAATAAAATGGGAAACAACCTAAATTACTGGACTAAAATTGCAATTTTCTCTATATATATATACATTGTCTAGATTTTTAAGGCTATCATGATTGCTAGATTAGTGCATAAGTTTTCTAGATTGCTCTAGCTTTTGTGCATCAATTTTTAACATATTTCTAATTTCAAAATCTTGTAAGTTGCATATTTGTAATTTCTTCTCTTTCAAATCAAATATTATTTTCGCGTGTTAAGGAATTACATTGTTACTTACTCTACATAGTTATTTCCAAGTTATAAAATTTATTAATAAATACACAATATACAGCATTACAAAAATAAAAGGACCATGATACAAAGATAAATAACAAAAATAAGTGGAGAAATTTGTTTTGTAGAAGCTTATAAGTTTACGTTATTTCATAGAAAAATAACATACTAATAGCATTGAAAAAACAATGGTTTTAATAGAAAAAAAAAAAAAAAAAAAAAAAAAAAAAAAAAAAAACTCGATCAGCGTTAAAAAAATAATTGTAAGAGCATCTTCAATGTTGTGTGATGTTGTTATATAATAAAGTTTGACAAATGTTATAGAATACATTTTGACAAATGTAAAAAAGATAATCATATTAAAATTTGAGAAAAATCATAAGCATCCGCAATGCTAGAATAAATTTTGATAAAACTAAATAGATTGAATAAATTGACTAATGTCAATAAACTAAATGGATTTGTGAACCATGTAAGAATAAGTTTACAACTATGAAATTAAAAATTTCACTCCAATGCACAATATAGTCTAACTACAATATTATTTACTATCAAATATTAAAAATTTACTAAGAAGAACTAAAATTAATTAAATAATTAGATAGCTTTGAAGTAATAAGAAAAATTATAACTTAATTAAATGTGTTGACGTGAATTGTAATTTATCACAATAATATTTGAGCATTGAATATGCTTTAAAGTGTCTACAATCATGTCAAAGACCGGAGCTTTCACATCCTTATGTTAATGAAAAACTTCCACACACAAGATCACAAAAATTACACCGTTCAAAGTCTAGCTTTCACATCCATCTGCTCTCCCGTGATACCGACTTCTCGCCTGGGCTTTCTTCGAATTAGGATCTGATACTTTTGTGTTACTTGTTGTTGTTGTCAGTTTTTTCTAGTATCTATTCTTGTTTTTGTTTTTGCTTTCGTTTGACTCGATGTATACCATACATTACACTTGTTACATTTTTG
>CACSLK010011299.1:6074120-6096239 GCA_902706635.1 Striga hermonthica | reverse complement strand
ACGTAAACCGACTATTAATTTCGTTTATTATGAATTTGGTTTGACTTATGGAAATTAATGGGTTCTTGAAAAGTCCTTCTCTGGTGAATGTTGAGTAATGTAGGGTTACCCTCGTATCATGCATTACTCACCGTATTTTGAGATGTCCGTGAATTTAAGTTAATATTGTTTTGAGGATATCAATATTAACAGTCAAATTCATAGTGTTTATTATGTGAAATTATTTTCATGATTACTAGGTTATATTCATCATGTCGTTCAATCTGTTATCTGTCATTTTAAAAGAAAATCAGCTTACTGGTCCCAATTACATTGATTGGAAGAGAAACTTAGACATTGTGTTGCTTGATGAGAGGTATAAGTTTGCTATCACTAGCTTGCCCGGCAGAGCCTGTGGCCGATGCTCCTGAATAAGAGAAAGAGGAGTATGCCTGGTGGAAGAAGGTTGATGAGATGGCGAAGTATTACATTATGGCATCTATGTCAAATATTCTTCAACATCAACATCAGTCTTGAACACCAGACAGACATACTTCTCAATCTCAAGAATCTGTTTGGGCATCAGTCTAGGGTTCCTAGGCAAGAGGCTTTGAGTGCTCTGATGAGTACGCGTATGGCCGAGGTCACACCCGTAAGGGAGCATGCCCTAAGGGTTATGGCGCAGCTCAACGAGCTTGAGGTTATGGGAGGTTTTATTGACGGGGAAACCCAGGTTGATAATATGCTTCAGTCTATGTCGAAGAGCTTTGACCAGTTCTGATTGAAATACAACATGCAAAAGATGCATATGGCTCTTCCAGAACTACTAGCTGAGCTTCAGTCGACAGAAGCCTTATTAACTCAGAACCTTCAGGTGCTAGTCGTCGAGCAGGCTGGACCTTATAGGCCTCACAAAGGCATGGAGAGAAGGAAGTCTGCAAGAAAGGCGAAGGCACAGGATGCTCCAGTTGCCCCACGACCGGTCCTTCAGGCTACGACAAAGAAAGCGAAAGGAAGATGCCACAAGTGCAACAAGTCAGGACACTGGAAGGTCGACTGCCATCTCCTCAAGAAAGGTAACTCTCTTAATGATGTCGTAGAAACATGTTTAGTGGTTGTATTTACCAGAACCTGGTGTGTAGATAATGGAGTCACTGATTATGTCTGCAATTCTTTGCAGGGGTTCCAGGAAACCAAGCGACTTAAGGTGGGAGAGATCACCGTCTACATGGCCAATGCCACGAAAGTGGTGGCTGTTGCAGTGGGAAGCGTTGCTTTATCTTTTGATAGTAGTAGTTTGATTTTAAGACATTGTCTTTATGTTCCTAGTTTCAGAGAGAACCTTGTTTCAATTTCTAAGCTTGTTTCAGATGGTTTTTCATTCTCGTTTGATGACTTGGTTATTATTCGTTATGGAAATCGTTTGATTTGTTCTCCTTCATTAGTTGGCAATTTTTATGTTCTTAAACCAAACTATCCCACAGTGAAACAAACTGAATTGAATAATGTCATGACTAAATATAATAAGAGGAAGGAGTCTTCGCAGATGAATCAAGCATATCTTTGGCACCTTACACTTGGGCACATCAACCTTAAGAGGATTCAAAAGTTGGTATCTAGTGGACATCTCAGTCCATTAGAAGATCATTATCCGACTTGCAAATCATGTCTGGAAGGTAAGATGGCCAAGAGGCCGTTTACGTCAAAGGGGTATATGAGCCAAAAAGTGATAGGATTGATTCATTCTCATTTGTGTGGTCCTATGTCGATCCAGGCTAGAGGTGGTTACGAGTATATTTTGTCTCTTTTATTGATGATTACTCGAGATTTGGGTACATTTTCCTGTTGCACCGTAAGTCCGAATGCTTGAGAAATTTAAGGAGTATCGAGTAGTTGTGGAGAAGCTTCATGGAAAAAGTATCACATCGCTTCGATATGATCGAGGTGGCGAATACCTCTTTGGAGAGTTCATGACATACTTATCAGAAGATGGGATTGAAACCCACTGCACCTACATGCCCCAGTAGATGGGTTGCAGAGCGAAGAAATATGACTCTTATGGAGATGGTTAGGTCAACGATGATTTATTCAAAGCTACCAGATTTGTTCTGGGTATGGCGCTGGAAACGACATCGTATATCCTGAACATGGTTCCTTCAAAGTCAGTTGAGACTACTCCTTATGAGATGTGAAAAAGGCGAAAGCCCAGTTTCTCACAGTTTCGAGTATGGGTAGCTCTGCACACGTGTTAGTGCAGGAAACTGGCAAGTTGGAGAAACATTCGAAAGCACGAGTGTTCGTTGGCTATCCCAAGGGAACGAAAGGTGGATTATTTTATAGTCCCGAGGATCAGAAGGTGGTCGTTAGTACCAACGCTAATTTCTTAGAAGAAGACTATATTATGAATCACAAGCCCGCAAGTATACTTGTCTCAGAGGAGTTGAGTAGTGAATTCGGTAGTTCCCCACCGAGTGCGCAAGTAGATACATCACATAATACTGCAACACGACACAATAAGAGTGTATTATTGCAAACAGTACCTCGTCGTAGTGGAAGGGTTTCTCATTCACCCAACCGGTGGATAGGTCTTGGAGAGTCATCTGACTAAGTTCCATAAAACCTAGAATCAGATCCAAGGACCTACAATGAGGCACTCCAAGATAAAGATGCAGATTAATGGAATGTTGCAATAAAAGTTGAAATGGGGTCAATGGACTCTAATAATGTCTAGGATCTTGTAGAACCACCCGATGTGGTACGACCCATTGGATGCAAGTGGGTTTATAAGAGAAAGAGAGGATCGGATGAGAAGGTGGAAACCTTCAAAGCTAGGCTTGTTGCGAAAGATTATACCCAGATAGAGGGTATAGACTTTGATGAGACCTTTTCACCAATAGCCATGCTTAAGTCCATTCAGATTCTCCTGGTTGTAGCCGCTCACATGGATTATGATGTCTGTCAAATGGATGTTAAGACTGCTTTCCTTAACAAAAACCTTCAGGAGGACATGTATATGCAGCAACCAGAGGGATTCATTGCTAAGGGACATAAGCATCTAGTGTGTAAGCTTAATCAGTCTATTTATGGACTGAAGCAAGCTTTGAGATCTTGGAACATTCGGTTCGATGAGGTGATCCAGTCGTACGGGTTCACTCAATGTCCAGATGAGCACTGTGTATACAAGAAAATCAGTGAGATCGTGGTGGTGTTTCTTGTGCTTTACGCAGATGACATACTTCTTATTGGAAACAGTAAGAAAGAATTATTAAACGTAAAGATGTGGTTGTCTAAGCAGTTTGACATGAAAGACTTAAGTGAAACAGGACACACTCTTGGTATTAGGGACATTCGAGACCGTAAGGAGAGAATGTTTTGCTTATCTCAGTCTTCATACATGGATACTATCTTGGCTGGTTCAGCATGCAGGATTCCAAGAAAGGAATGTTACCTTTCAGAAGTGGAATAAGTCTCTCCAAGGAGATGTCTTCTAAGACGTCTCAAGAGATAGAAGACTTGATGATAGTTCCTTATGCTTCTGAAGTAGAAAGTCTTATGTATGTTATGTTGTGTACGAGGCCGGATATTAGTTACGTCGTTGGCATAGTAGTTAGATATTAAAGTAACCGGGACGGGAACATTGGTCAGCGGCAAAACATATACTGAAGTACCTGAAGAGGACTAAGGAGTACATGTTAGTTTACCGTACAGACAGTGATTCCGATTTCCAGTCAGACAGGGACGAGAGTAAGTTAACCTCAGGTTATGTCTTTACCTTAGGAGGTGGAGCCATTTCATAGAGGAGTGCTAAGCAGAAATGTGTGGCAGACTCCACCATGGAAGCCGAGTACATAGCAGCCTCGGAGGCAGCGAAAGAGCCAGTTTGGTTCAGAAACTTCTCAGTGGACTTAGAGATGATTTCGAGTTTGTCACGATGTATCACCGTGTATTGTGATAACAGTGGAGCTGTAGCGAACTCAAGGGAACCACGAGCCCACACAACAAGCAAACACATAGAGCGCAAATACCATTTGATACGAGATATAGTTGGTTGAGAAGACATTGATGTTGCCAAGATTGCATCAGAGGACAACCTAGCTGATCCTTTCACAAAGAGTTTGTCAGGGAAGGTCTTCGTCAAACACGTGGAAGGAATGAGAGTCAGGTGTATGGCGATAGGATCGACATAGGTCTTTTAGATAACGGATTGATAGGACTATACTTGTAAAAACGAAAGCTTTAAGTATAAATGGGAGATTGTTAGTGTTATATACTAAAAGCTTGGCTTTGGATGCTATTACACTTTTACCCTTTTATGAATGTGAATCATGTTAGATTAAACAAGTTATATGTTCTGTTGTTTTGCACTTAGATAGAATGGGTCGTCATCGGGCGAACCAAAGATCATTCTATCAGTTACTTGCCAAATAAGAATTGTGGTTCATAACCTAGATGGAAATGAACACCCCCATTCGAATGGTTGTAGTGCCAACGGTACAGTTGATCTTGACTGATTAGTTGCACTA
The DNA here is from genome assembly GCA_902706635.1 of Striga hermonthica. NCBI lineage: Eukaryota > Viridiplantae > Streptophyta > Magnoliopsida > Lamiales > Orobanchaceae > Striga > Striga hermonthica. Next base: position 6,091,737 of record CACSLK010011299.1, on the reverse strand, counting down.
GTACATTTATGTATTGAACAGACCCAGAGAGGAGAGTTTGTTTTATACTAATCGTCGTAAACGAACTAGGCCTCGATTGATTACTGCGTTCTCTTAACCTGTAAGATATTAAACAAACATATATATGCAGTATATATTACCTTGATTCACTTTGGTGATGTTCAGTTCGCTGAATTAATATTCTTATTGTCTTGGGTAATATTGTTGTATGTATGATGTGTTGTTATGATATTTATGGTCACCATGTACGTTTAGTTTGATGATGTCCCCGAAGTGAGTTCATGAAAGATTATTATGCTAAGCCCTGCAGGTGAATTAAATTCCAGCATAGTAATAATGTGATTAACGGGCGCTAGCTTTGGTGAAATAATAATATATTAATTAATTCTTAGTTATCAGTAATTGAATTAATTAATGAACATTATATCTTAAACATGGGAGGTAATTCGAGTAATTACTATAGGAGTCTTAATTGTAATTTGGGTGATACGCTAGAAATCTTGTATTATTTTGTGGTTTAATTTATATATTTAAGTATTTGATTTTATTGTATTATTCAAGTTTTCTCACATATTTTATTTTATGAACGGACATACACCAATAATCGAATTTTGTTCCATTTTGCAGTTATTAAGCCCTTTTTGATGACTTGGCATTGGTGAGGTGGCGAATTACACATGCAAGGATATGGCTTATTATTTTATCCAGAGATTACGAGACGAGATACCGAGCTAAGGAAGAAGGCTCGGCAAGAGAAGGAGGCGATTTTCGGCAAGGGTATCCAGTTCAAAATCGAAAGCGAGGACGTAGAGGACGAAAGTGAGAGTGATCAGAGCCACGAAGACACAACTATCATCACCGAGAAAGCACTAATGGCGAATGAGAAGCGTACTTTAAGGCAACTTGCTAATGACGTACTTCCACAACAACCTCTTTGCATCACTTTCCCGGAGATGAACGATACCACGTTCGAGTTGAAGTCCGGGATGATTCATTTGCTACCCTCATTCCATGGTCTCACTGGTGAGGACCCACACAAACATCTGAAGGAGTTTCACACGGTGTGCTCCAGCATGAAACCTATCGGGGTGACCGAGGAGCAAGTCAAGCTCCGTGCTTTTTCATTTTCTCTCAAGGATGTTGCGAAGGATTGGCTCTATTATTTGCCTTCAGGATCGATCACTACATGGGCAGGGTTGGAGAAGGTATTTCTCCAGAGGTACTTTCCGGCGATACGAGTCGCCACTCTACGAAAAGAAATTTGTGGAGTGCGACAGATGCAAGGGGAAACTTTGTACGAGTACTGGAAAAGGCTTAAGAGGCTAGTCGCAAGTTGTCCACAACACCAGATGGCTGACCAGATATTAATTCAATACCTTTATGAGGGTCTTTTACTCATGGAGCGGAATATGTTAGATGCGGCTAGTGGCAGTGCACTTATGGACAAGAAAAAAGGACCGAATCTTTACATGCACAAATCAAAGAGTTAACTTCCGTGGTTCGCTAGTTGGCTGTAGGTCAAGCATCGAGCGCCGGACCATGTAACCTATGTGAGACAGTGGATCACACTACCGAGGACTGTCCATGGACAGTGAACATGACCGGAGCCCATGCCAATGCAGTTGGGGTGAATAATGGTGTCGGACGCAACCATGACCCATTTTCAAATACCTATAATCCAGGGTGGCGTGATCACCCGCATTTGAGGTGGGGAAACAATAGCGAGAACCAGTTTGGGGAGCAAGATTGAAGGCAACCCCAAAACTTTCAAATGGGACAGGGGTTTCCAAGGTACCAAGGCACGAGAGAGCACAACACTCACCCTCCAACGAATGAGTCACCTTCAGCGATGAAGGAGCTGATGGAGAGCATGGCGTCCAGCCTTAAGAACTTAGAGGGATAAGTGAACTCATTGTCGAAACACGTGAATCGATTGGAGTCGCAAGTGAACTTCAAACTATTGTCCCAATCAAAGATTAATCCGAAGAATGTTAGCCCATCAGGTTGAGAAGTGGGAAGGAGCTTTCAGCCCCCGAGAGTCCTATTCCATCGAAGGAAGATGCAGACGAGAAGGAATAAGGCAAGAATACTCAAGATTCTGCTGCTACCGCCCCCTGGATAACAGAACTGCTGGAGAAAAATTAAATAAAAAGGCCATGGAAACCGAGCAAAGATGGGCTAAACCTTTGTTGTTTCCATCGATAATCAAGAAGCAACAAAAAGATGACGCAAGAAGAAGATCTTGGACATTTTCAGAAAGATCGAGTTCAATATTCCCTTAATCGATGTCATAAAGTAAGTTCCAAAATATGCGAAGTTTCTGAAGGACTAATGCACACATAAGAGGAGGTTGAAGGGGAACGAGAAGGTGATAATGGGTGAGAATGTCTCATCCGTGTTCCAGAAGAGCTTGCCATAGAAAAGGAGTGATCCAGGTATGTTTTTCATTCATTGCATAATTGGGATTTTAAAAATAGAACAAGCTATGTTAGATTTGGGTACTTCGATAAATATCATGCCACATTCTATCTTTAATTCTCTAAAATTGGGTCCTTTGAAACAAACTGGGGTCGTTATCCAGCTATCCAATCGTAGTACCACTTATCCCGACGGTGTTGTTGAGGATGTGCTTGTGAAAGTTAATGATCTTGTGTTTCTACCTGATTTTTATGTGTTGAACATGGATCATAAGTCCTCAAACTCCACCCCAATTTTATTGGGAAGACCATTCTTAAACACAACCCAAATGATGATTGATGTTCGACAGGGCACTCTTACGATGGAGTTTGATGGACATGTCATCAAGTTCAATATCTTTGATACTATGAAATATCCTAATGATTGTGATGACTCCGTCTATATGCTTGATGTTATTTACCCTTTAGCGCAGAAATATATGGAGACTTATGGTCTAAATGATGAATTAGAAGTGGCGATCGCATCGAGCACTGGGTGCGACAAACTGTTATCACCTCTCCTGATAGCAGAAGTGGACGGGGGCAATTTTCACGATTGAGCCAAAAAAAATGAGGGAGATTGTAATGGATTTGCATGAGAGAGGACTTGTTTATCCTAGGTATGATGTTAATGTTAAATTATCAGAATCTCACCTGAAAATTTTTCCATCTATTGTGCAGGCTCTGAAGCTCGAAATAAAATCTTTGCCGACACATGATAAGAGGATCTTGAAAAGGCATGGTGATGCAAGGTTTGTTCCTCCCTCGAGGCCACCTCTGAATCCACCATGGATAGCTTGAAGAAAAGGGAAGTAATAAGTCGAGCCAAAGACAATAAAAAAGGCGCTAGTTAGAAGGCAACCCAATATTTGTTTTCTTTTTTCTATTAGTATTAGTATTTTGATTAGTTCAATTTTATCTCTACGGTTGAATTTTTGTTTCAGGATAGCAGCGACATGGACCTAAAGGTGTAGGAGAAGCGTAATTTTGAGCTAAACAATGAAGAGAATGAAGAACATGGCGAAACAGAGAAGAACCATACTGCTACCGCCTCCCCCGATAACTGTTCGGGTGGATTTTCTACTGCTACCACCTACCCTGATAATATCCCACTTGAAGATCCGATCAAGCACCGGAGTTGAGCCGATGAGTCGAGGAGCGACAAAGGACAACAACAACGAGCAAAAAGGACCACCCGTCGATGATCTGGTGATTTTGATTCCCTTATTGTGCTTTATAGTAGAGATTAAGTTTGGGGAGATTTGTTGACGGGTGTAGCTGTGTCATTTTTCTATGCACATATGTTTGCTTGGTTTACTTTTTTATTTGGTTAGGATCATGTCTAGTTGTTTTTAGCTGTCTAGCTGGTTTTGGTTGAGAAGAAGAAAAATGTGAATGAGTTATGGTGTGTCATATGTGGAATTTCACGATGATGATTTGAGAGTCTATTGGAATATTGTGCTAGTTATAATAACTTGGATTGATTATTTCTGTTTAAGATCTTGAGGTGTTATCATTTGAGGGACAAAGACATGATAGTTGACATTTATGTGTTTTATTCGTAGTAAGTCGTTTTGAACTGTTTATATTCTTGAAATGTGCTGGTGATTATTCTGCTTGATGTCGATTGTGTGAGGTGACTTGACGTGGAAAGTTGGGAGTTGAATGTCTCGAGAAAAAAAAAAAAGAAAGAAAGATGGTGTGAATAATTAAGGTGGAGGAGAAGAATAATGGATGTTAAAAAAAATGTGGGTTGCAACCAGTGTTCTAGAAGTCGCTAGGCGTCCGCTAGGCGCCCGACCAGCGCCTAGCGCCTAGAGTGCCTAGTCGGGGCCTAGGAGGCGCCTAGGCGGGGCCTAGAAATTATAATAAATATATTATTTTTTTATTTATTTTTACAATTTGACTAATGAAATTATAACTTATAATTAATAAATCCATACACCTAAGTCCCAATAATATTATTAATATTATATTATAAAAAAAAACTCCAAGTCAAAATAAGTACATAACCACAATATAACTTCATCTCATTGTAATTTTATCAAACACATTATCTACATATTATGTTTTAAATATTACACAACATAAGATAAATATAAAAAATTATAAAATAATAAATTATAAGATTTATTATTTGAAATAAATGCATTTAGTAAAAAAAAAAAATTGTAAAAACCGCCTAGAACCCGCCTCGGCCGCCTAGAACCCGCCTCAGCTGCCTAGTGCCGCCGAAATCGCGAAGTCACCGAGGCCGCCTAGCTCCGCCTAGGCCCGACTAGGCGCCGCCGAGCCCGCCCGGCCGATTTTTATGGCCGATTTGGCCAAATCGTAGGCATTGTACCGGCGCCTAGCGCCTAGGCGGCCGTCTAGGCCGACTTTTCGAACACTGGCTGCAACAGCTACCAGTCTGTGGCTGCAACAACGTATTTTACTTTGTGAACGGACATACACCAATATTCGGATTGTGTTCTATTTTGCAGTTATTAAGCCTTTTTAATGACTTGGCATTGGTGAGATGGCGAATTACACATGCAAGGATATGGCTCATAATTTTGCATGACCCAAGTACACGCAGCATGGGGTTTTAAGTTAATTGGTTTGATTTTAATTAGAATGACTCTTATTTGCTATAGAGAATTAATTCCTTGGCAAAATGGGACTCTTGTGAGTGGCTGAGGGATAAAGGAATTTGAGTGAAAATTAGACTCTCAATTTCTTTTGGCTGGGACACATCTTACGGGGACTTTTCCTTCGGCTGGATGTGAACAGAGAGTAATTAAGGGGAAGACTTATTTTGCCGTGAAGATTCAGCCGGGAAATTACTTTGAACAAGAGTTTAATTATTGATTTTTCTTTTGCTTTTCTTTATTTGGATTGAAAACAATGGATTATTATTTTTGTGTTTATTATTTAGCTATGTGTAGCTAAACACTTATTTCGGTTCTAGGGATGTTGAACCCTCGATGACTATGTTCGATTAATGCAATTTTATTTTATTTTACTCGTCGTATAAAATTGATTGTTTTATTCTAGTTTCATGTCATAATGTGTGATTTTTAATTTAGCTTGATCACCTAAGTTAGGAATTACATGTTAATTGCTAGATTTGAGGCTTCGATCCGTAATTTTCATTGTTCTTAATTCACTTGTAGCAACTAACAGTCATGCATTGTTAGGGATAACACAACATAAGTTACATAAACCGAGCTTGTGTGTTTGTGGCTTAGATCGATCTGTTTTCCTAGATTCTAATGCAACTATGGATTAAATTAGGAGAGATTATTCCGAGTTATTCGCTAGCTAGAATTAATTGAAGAGCTTATTTCGATTAAGTATAATTAAGGGAGAATTTGGGTAGCATAGCTTATTGCTATTTAGGACCAGTAGTTTTAGAAGACGAGTGAGACTTGATAAATGCATTAATTGGGCTAGTTATTTGAGGGTGTAGACCGACCTGGGACCGATCTCACTCTTATTTTCACTAGATTAATTATTTATTTTTGATTTCATCATCTTTTGCATCTAAATCATCCATCTCTAGTTTTAGTTTAATTTCTAGTTTTGCTAGTAGTTTCGTTCTAAATCAAAATCCCCCCAATTTTTATTTTAATCTAATTAATATAATAAAATCACGGTTTATACCTACTATGCGCGGTCAAATTTTGGCGCCGTTGCCGGGGAGTGGCGCGAGATAAATAGTGATTTTATTTATGTTAGTTAGTATATATTTATTTGTGTGAATTTTTGTTTTTCGGCTGCATTTTTGTGAAAAAAAATTCCTTGTTTCACTGTTATCACCCCCGGTGATAACAGAAAATACGTCGGTTTTTTACGTCAAATTATTCCTGAATTTTGTCACGTTCGAGATAAATTTTTTCTTGATTTCCATGTGAATGAAAACAAGGTCTTTAGGTGCTGAAGACTTTGAATATTATCCAGAGATTATGAGACGAGGTACCGAGCTAAGGAAGAAGGCTCGGCAAGAGAAGAAGGCGATTTTCGGCAAGGGTATCCAGTTCAAAATCGAAAGCGAGGACGTAGAGGACAAAAGTGAGAGTGATCAGAGCCAAGAAGACACCAATATCATCACCGAGAAAGCACTAATGGCGAACGAGGAGCGTACTTTAAGGCAACTTGCTAATGTCGTACTTCCACAACAATCTCTTTGCATTACTTTCCCGGAGATGAACGATACCACGTTCGAGTTGAAGTCCGGGCTGATTCATTTGCTACCCTCATTCCATGGTCTCGCATGTGAGGACCCACACAAACATCTGAAGGAGTTTCACACGGTGTGCTACAACATGAAACCCACCGGGGTGACCGAGGAGCAAGTCAAGCTCCGTGCTTTTTCATTTTCTCTCAAGGATGTTGCGAAGGATTGGCTCTATTATTTGCCTTCAGGATCGATCACTACATGGGCAGGGTTGGATAGTGCTGTAGGCGAGCCGAGTCGAGCCGAGCCCGAATACTTGATACTCGCACTCGGCTCGATCTTTTTTCGAGCTAGGCTCGAGCTCGATCGATAAGATTAACGAGCTGCATGTGAAGCTTGGTTCGGCTCATTACCTGTACATTTGAGCTCGAGCTCGAGCTCGACTCGTTTGATGAGAATATACTCGTTAAAGCTCGACTCGAGTTCGGCTCGAGCTTAAAAATCCTGTAAATTATATTTTTTATTCTTTCTTGTAAAAATTTCTAAAGTACCTGGAATAAGAAAATTACAAATAGGCAAAAATAGTAACACAATCACAATTCCAAAATAGCTGAAAGTCCAAAACATAATTTTAAGTCCAATCATCCAAACATAAATACTACACACATAATATTAAGTTCCATCCTTAAAACATAAATATTACAAAAACATTCACTGAATAAAAAGACAACCAAATTTGAGTACATATTGTTCAAATTGAGTACCACACATTAAAAAGTTACAATGCCCAAAAACATCCACTGTAAATAACATCCATTGTTTTTAAAGGTTTCAGTGAATAAAAACATCTAGCAAAAAGGTTTCCATGCCAAAAAAACTAGCAACCACTGCCATTGCCACTTGATCAAGCCTGAGGAAGTTCAACTTCATGATATGTTGATGATTTAGAAACATCCATTTCATCCTACAAAAATAAAAATAAACAAGTCATTATACTAACACAAAAACAGATATAAAAAAGGTGAAAATTACGTTTTAAAAACAATTTAAGAATGTTTATTACATTTCCACGAGGTCTGGTTTTCAACCCGTAATGATTCTGAATCCAGTCATTACCACAAAGTAGTACTTCCACAGTCTCGACCGTCAAAGAAGCTCGTCGATCATCAATTACTCGACCACCAGCATTAAAGGTAGACTCAGAGGCCACAGTTGTAACTGGTACATAAAGAATATCACATGCCATTTTTTATAATATTGGAAATCTCAGACGCTCCCCCTTCCACCATGCTAAAACAATGCTAAAAGATCAAGATTAGCAGACGCATCACAAATGTATCTACCTTCTTCTAGATACAAATCCAAATCTGATTTTTCTGGGGGGCTCTATCGATTTCACTCACAAGCAACATAAACTTTTCCTTTCCAGTGAGAACATTAACTCCAGGTTTCTTACCTCCGTGAGCTTGAACAGAAGAGCCAATCTCATTTTTTTCGCTTTACATGCTTCTTTGTTGGTTCTTCGGCACAAGCCAATACATGAGCATCAACATATTCATTGTTAAGTTCATAAAGAAGCTCATTAATTTCAGCAGCTTTTTCCACAACATTTACTTCACCATAAATTATCAGAAAAGCATGATTAATAAGCACCATTTAGTACCTCGGATCTAGAATATCACCAAAAGACAACAACACGTTACACTCTCCCCAATATTTATCGAATTTCAATGCCATATCCGAGGCCATAGCCTTGATGTGCTCAGATTCATCTAAAGCCTTTTCTTTTAACAACTCTTTAATACTATAAAGCTCCACAAAAGATTAGAGGATGGATAGTCGGATCCCGAAATCATGTTAGTGATTTCATAAAAGATACCAAGAAATTTGCACACTTCTTCCACTTCAGCCCACTCGTATTCATCTGGTACATAACTATACCCAACATCCATATCCTTATACCTCGGAAAAACATTCTTAAACTCTAAAGCCGAGGCCAACATGAGAATGTACTATTCCATCTAGTTGTGCAATCCAAAAGCAACTTTCTAGAAGGACACTGCAATTGTTTTGCAATTTTTGCAAATTGAATGAGGCGAGACTCTGAATTATTCAAGTACTTAATACCATATCTAACGACATCAACTACATGTCCAATGTTCTTCAAACCATCTTTTACTAAAGATTAAGTGTATGATCACAACACCTCACATGAAATATTTTTCCATCAATACTTAATTTCTTTCATAAAGCAAAATCCTCTTTAAGTCTCTTGATACACAAATCATTATAGGAAGCATTGTCGATGGTGATGCTACAAATTTTGTTTTGAATCTCCCAATAAATGAAACACCTACTTAATGCATCAGCTATAATGATTAATGTATGTGGAGGAGGTACATTACAAAAGTTCAAAACACGTTTTTGCAACACCCAATCATAATCAACAAAATGCCCTTTCACAACCATGTATTGAATTTTTTGACCAGATTTCCACAAATCGGTAGTTATAGAAACCCGACTATCACCCTTTAAGAGAATTTTCAACTTTCTTTTTTCTATCTGATAAGTTGTATAACAATCTTCTTTTACCTGTTGATGGGTAATCTTTTCATAAAATGGAGTTGCAGCTTTCATGAACTTGTTGAAAACATAATGATCCATTATAGAAAATGGATACTCATGCACTAATACCATATGAGATGCAAGCTCCCGTACCTTTGCATGATCGTATGCGAAATTGGTAATAGAAGTGATACCGTCAGTTTGACATTCTGCAAACGACAAAACCTGTTGCGCCATCTTGTTTTGACCTCTGGATTTCAGTTTCCTTTGTAGACATGATGCTAGATGACGCTTGTGTTGAGATGTAGTTCCAGTTTCACTCTTTGCAAACAATGACTCACAGTGCACGCATTTCACCTTCTTTGTTCCATTCTCCAGCAATACGATTTCTATATCATCCCACACCTTTGACTTCTTTTCTCATTTATTTTTCTCAAACGGTTTACCTCCACCTTCACCTTTCGGGTTGGTCTGCTCTTTGTCTTCATCTATAATTGCAAGCTCTTCCTCACTCATCACATCTGGATTTTCTTCAATATCAACTTCATTCATTTGATCCATACCAATGCTTGGACATGAACCTTGATTTGAACTGAAAATAGGGCTGGACATACCTATTGAATGTTGAACTGGTAAAACATGAATACAGTTATAAATCAAGAGCTTTTATTTCAATGACTCATACCACATTACAAAATAAATATCAATATTCAACCACATTCTATAAAGGATAGAAATTAGAAATAAACATGAAATTAAATAAGTGCTTGTGACTGAGAAATTTAAAGGTGAGGCCAAAGTTACAAAAGAATGGATATTTCAATGAAGTTCTCAATTTGCTTCATCATCTCAAGAGTCATAACTTTCGGTGTTTCTGTCTACTATCATTATAATTGAATGATTGGACATCTATCAAAGGAGAAACATAATCTTGCATATGATTTACACATCCACCCTTAAATAAAAGCTATCAAATCAGAGCAAACACATCCACTGTCATCAATACTACAAACTCCCAAACAAACTAGTTTAAGAATCATCATTTTCAGCTGAAAGGAGAATGAAAGGCGTAAAATAAACAACATCATAATTTTAAATCTGAACATCGCATTATCTAACTTTCTAGAGTCAATATTCGAAAAGAAAGCTCGATATAAACCTTGAGGAGCCAAAGCTTGAAACTTTATACAGAATCATCCAAAAACAATTTAAACCCAACAAAGTTTGAAAGTATTTATTATTTAGATACAGTGAAACCTCAAAACTAATAAGAGATCATAGAAATTATTTGAAGCTCAACCAAAAAACCCAATATCATACACTTGAGCTTCGAGAGACGATGTAAAATCAAATTTCCAGTAATCAATAAATTTGACTTACCACTTTTCGGCCAAATAAGAGAGATCGCCGACTCAGAGAAGTTAGGGGTGGTATCCGATGGGGAGATGAGGTGTCCAGCCAAATAACATAAATCCGACGACGGGTTGAGGCGGCGCCGCAGTGGAAATATCACAAAGGTGTCGGGACTGCAAAATTGAGGATGACGACGGGATGAAAAATTAAGGATGACTACGGGATGAGAAATTGAAGATGCAAAATTAAGGATGAATAAAGAACGATGATGACGGCAGAACTGATTCTAGTGCAGTGAAAATGTGAAATGAAAATAAGCTTAAGAAATTAAGGTAAATGAAGGGAAAAGGTGAAAGTTAGGAAATTTCATAAAAGACCGAGCTCGTTTACAAAATGAGCCGAGCCGAACTCGAGCCTCAACATGCCGAGCTCGAGTCGAGCCGAGTCAGGCTCTTTTAATTTAACAGCTCTAGGGTTGGAGAAGGTCTTTCTCCAGAGGTACTTTCCGGCGATACGAGTCGCCGTTCTACGCAAAGAAATTTGTGGAGTGCGACAAATGCAAGGGGAGACTTTGTACGAGTAGTGGGAAAGGTTTAAGAGGCTAGTCGCAAGTTGTCCACAACACCAGATGGCTGACCAGATATTAATCCATTACTTTTATGAGGGTCTTTTACTCATGGAGCGGAATATGCTAGATGCGGCTAGTGGCGGTGCACTTATGGACAAGAAGAAGGGACCAAATCTTTACATGCACAAATCAAAGAGTTAACTTCCGTGGTTCGCCAGTTGGCTGTAGGTCAAGCATCAAGGGCCCGACCATGTAACCTATGTGAGATAGTGGATCACACTACCGAGGACTGTCCATGGACACTTAACATGACGAGAGCCCATGCCAATGCAGTTGTGGCGAATAATGGTGCCGGACGCAACTATGACCCATTTTCAAATACCTATAATCCGGGGTGGCGTGATCACCTGCATTTGAGGTGGGGAAACAATAGCGAGAACCAGTTTGGGGAGCAAGAACGAAGGTAACCCCAAAACTTTCAAAGGGGACATGGCTTTCCATGGTACCAAGGCACGGGAGAGCACAACACTCACCCTCCAACGAATGATTCACCTTCAGCGATGAAGAAGCTGATGGAGAGCATGACGTCCAGCCTTAAGAACTTAGAGGGACAAGTGAAGTCATTGTCGAAACACGTGAATCGATTGGAGTAGCAAGTGAACTCCAAACTACTGTCCCAACTGGAGATTAATCTGAAGAATGTTAGCGCTATCAGGTTGAGAAGTGGGAAGGAGCTTTCAACCCCTGAGAGTCCTATTCCATCAAAGGAAGATGCAGACGAGAAGGAAGAAGGCAAGAATACTCAAGATTCTGCTGCTACCGTCCCCCTTGATAACAGAACTGCTGGAGAAAAATTAAAGAGAAAGGCCATCGAAATCGAGCAAAGATGGGCTAAACCTTTGTTGTTTCCATCGATAATCAAGAAGCAACAGAAAGATGACGCAGGATGAAGATCTTGGACATTTTCAAAAAGGTCGAGGTCAATATTCCCTTAATCGATGTCATAAAGTAAGTTCCAAAATATGCGAAGTTTCTGAAGGACTTATGCACACATAAGAGGCGGTTGAAGGGGAACGAGAAGGTGATAATGGGTGAGAATGTCTCATCCGTGTTCCTGAAGAGCTTGCCATAGAAAAGGAGTGATCCAGGTATGTTTTTCATTCCTTGCATAATTGGGATTTTAAAAATAGAACGGGCTATGTTAGATTTGGGTACTTCAATAAATATCATGCCACGTTCTATCTTTAATTCTCTAAAATTGGTTCCTTTCAAACAAACTGGGGTCGTTATCCAACTCTCCAATCGTAGTACCACTTATCCCGACGGTGTTGTTGAGGATGTGCTTGTGAAAGTTAATGATCTTGTGTTTCTAGCTGATTTTTATGTGTTGAACATGGATGATAAGTCCTCAAACTCCACCTCAATTTTATTGGGAAGAACATTTTTAAACACAACCCAAATGATGATTGATGTTCTACATGGCACTCTTACGATGGAGTTTGATGGACATGTCATCAAGTTCAATATCTTTGATACTATAAAATATCCTAATGATTGTGATGACTCCGTCTACATGCTTGATGTTATTGACCCTTTAGTGCAGGAATATATGGATACTTATGGTCTAAATGATGAGTTAGAAGTGGCGATCGCATCGAGCACTGGGTGCGACAAACTGTTATCGCCTCCCCTGATAGCAGAAGTGGACGGGGGCAATTTTCACGATCGAGCCAAAAAAAATGAGAGAGATTGTCATGGATTTGCATAAGAGAGGACTTGTTCATCCTGGGTATGATGTTAATGTTAAATTATCAGAATCTCACCTGAAATTTTTTCCATCTATTGTGCAGGCTCCGAAGCTCGAAATAAAATCTTTGCCGACACATGATAAGAGGATCTTGAAAAAGCATGGTGATGCAAGGTTTGTTCCTCCTCCGAGGCCACCTATGAATCCACCTGGATAGCTTGAAGAAAAGAGAAGTAATAAGGTGAGCCAACGACAATCAAAAAGGTGCTAGTTGGAAGGCAACCCAATATTTGTTTCCTTTTTTCTATTAGTATTAGTATTTTGATTAGTTTAATTTTATCTCTACGGTTGAATTTTTGTTTCAGGATAGCAACAACATGGACCTAAAGGTGCAGGAGGAACGTAATTTTGAGCTAAACAATGAAGAGAATGAAGAACATGGTGAAATAGAGAAGAACCGTACTGCTACCGCCTTCCCCGATAACTGTTCGGGTGGATTTTCTACTGCTACCGCCTACCCAAATAACAACTCACTTGAAGATCTGGTCGAGCACCAGAGTTGAGCCGACGAGTCGAGGAGCAACAAAGGACAACAACAGCGAGCAAAGAGGACCACCCGTCGATGATCTGGTGATTTTGATTCCCTTATTGTGTTTTATAGTAGAGATTAAGTTTGGAGAGATTTGTTGACGGGTGTAGCCGTGTCATTTTTCTATGCATATATGTTTGCTTGGTTTACTTTTTGATTTGGATAGTATCATGTCTAGTTGTTTTTAGCTGTCTAGCTGCTTTTGGTTGAGAAGAAGAAAATTGTGAATGAGTTATGGTGTGTCATATGTGGAATTTTGCGATGATGATTTGAGAGTCTATTGGAATATTGTGCTAGTTATAATGACTTGGATTGATTATTTCTGGTTAAAATCTTGAGGTGTTATCATTTGAGGGACAAAGACATGATAGTTGACATTTATGTGTTTCTTTCGTAGTAAGTCGTCTTGAACTGTTTATATTCTTGAAATGTGTTGGTGATTATTTTGTTTGATGTCGATTGAGTGAGGTGACTTGACGTGGAAAGGTGGGAGTTGAATGTCTCGAGAAAAAAAAAAAAGAAAAAAAAGATGGCGTGAATAATGAAGGTGGAGGAGAAGAATAATGGATGTTAAAAAAAAAAAATTGTGGGCTGCAACAGCTGTCAGTCTATGAGCTTTAGTGCATCACCCCTAGCACGAATAGCTAAAAAACTATGGACTGTGACAGAGCTGTCGTTTCAGAAAAATAAAAATCGAGTTTTTTGATTTCTGGCTAGAAGCGAATAGGAACTAAACCGGTTGACATAGAAAGGGATGTCGTTAGTTGCATGATTGGTATACTCGGTGAAGAGATTGACGAACTACGGTGATTCACTGAATTGATATTTGATTGTTGGCGTTCTAAAGATGATTTCATTTCGAGTTTGGGATTATTAATTTGAGAAGTTATAGCTATGCATTATGTGAGATGTGTGAGGACCTGAGCGAGAATTCCACGTATTTGTTTATTTTGTCCGTTCTTTGTGCTCTATTTTTATATTGCTTGGGGACAAGCAACGTTTAAGTTTGGGGAGATTTGATACGTTAGAAATCTTGTATTATTTTGTGGTTTGATTTATATATTTGAGTATTTGATTTTATTGTATTATTCAACTTTTCTCACGTATTTTACTTTGTGTACGAACATACACCAATATCCGGATTGTGTTCTATTTTCCAGTTATTAAGCCTTTTTTATGACTTGGCATTGGTGAGGTGGCGAATTACACATGTAAGGATATGGCTCATAATTTTGCATGGCCCAAGTACACGCAGCATGGGGATTTAAGTTAATTGGTTTGATTTTAATTAGAATGACTCTTATTGGCTAATAGAGAATTAATTTCTTGGCAAAATGGGACTCTTGTGAGTGGCTGAGTATAAAGGAAGTTGAATGGAAATTGGACTCTCAATTTATTTTGACTGGGACACATCTTATGGGGACTTTTCCTTCGGCTGGACGTGAACAGAGAGGAATTAAGGGGATGACTTATTTTGTCGTGAAGATTCAGCCGGGGAATTACTTTGAACAAGAGTTTAATTATTATTGCTTTTCTTCATTTGGATTGAAAACTAAGGATTATTAATTTTGTGTTTATTATTTAGCTATGTGTAGCTAACCACTTATTTCGATTCTAGGGACGTTGAACCCTCGATGACTATGTTTGATTAATGTAATTTTATTTTATTTTACTCGTCGTATAAAATTGATTGTGTTATTCTAGTTTCATGTCATAATGTGTGATTTTTAATTTAGCTTGATCACCTAAGTTAGGAATTACATATTAATTGCTAGATTTAAGGCTTCGATCCGTAATTGTCGTTGTTCTTAATTCACTTGTAGCAACTAACAGCCATGCATTGTTAGGGATAACACAACAAAAGTTACATGAACCGAGCTTGTGTGTTTGTGGCTTAGATCAGTCTATTTTCCTAGATTCTAATGCAACTAGCGGATTAAATTAGGAGAGCTTATTCCGAGTTATTCGCTATTTAGAATTAATTGAAGAGCCTATTTCGATTAAGTATAATTAAGGGAGAATTCGGGTAGTAGAGCTTATTGCTATCTAGGACCGGTAGTTTTAGAAGACGAGTGAGACTTGATAAATGCATTAATTGGGCTAGTTATTCGAGGGTGTAGACTGACCTGGGACCGATCTCACTCTCATTTTCACTAGATTAATTATTTATTTTTGATTTCATCATCTTTTGCATCTAAATCATCCCTATCTAGTTTTAGTTTAATTTCTCGTTTTGCTAGTAGTTTCGTTCTAAATAAAAATCCCCCATTTTTTATTTTAATCTAATTAATATAATAAAATCACAGTTTATACCTACTCCCTGTGGGATCGACCCTTGCTCAGTACTACTACTAGTTTGTAGGGTTAGTTGAGGAAATTCTATAAATATAAATTTTTCGTGAGACAACGCGCGGTCATTGGGCTAGAAAAAGGCAGTGCATGATATTATGTTAGTGACCCATAATATTATATAAGTAATTGGAAGAGTGAATCAGGCCCACAGTTAGTCCATTACTTAAAAAATCTTATTCCTAATCTTCTAAAGGTCTCTATTGTAGCTCTATATATAGATCACTAGGCTCATGGAAAAGAAAAGAAGAGATTAGAATTCTTCTACGAGATATATTATTCAGACGCACCTCTCTCCATCTTTCTCAGTTTTCTGTTCGAGCTTTATCTTCTTCTTTTTGCTCCACCGATACAAGTTGAAGAGGTGTTTGAGTAATACATTAGAAAATCCCGAGGTAATTGAGACATCATTATCAACCGGAGACGACGAGTCGCGACCCGAAGCCGCGGTCCGCCGACCCGAAAACCGTCGTCGATCACCGCCGTGACCCGGCTAGCCCGAGCGACACAACCGGCGCACCGATCCGCGACACGAGTCGATCCGATGCGACACGACCCCCGCCACCGGATCGTGTTCCCGACATCCTCGTGTGCCAATTCCGGTCATCCCGAATCTGCCAAATTTAGAAAATTTTAAGCCGTAAGTTTTCTACGTCAAATCTTTAGATCCGCTGCATAGGTTTATGTTTGCTATTGAATTCGTAACTTGTACATAACGAGATCCTCATAGATCACAACAACATGCACATCAGCTTCTACAAAACACTTTTATCTTAAAATGAATCCCCAGGGCGATATCTGATGTAATATAACCCTCCATAGGAAATGAAGAATCATTATCCGCTTTTGTATTCAATATATTTCCTGTATATGTTGCATTATCCACCATCTCGTCGGCCACCGTTCTCACAATCGCAAAGAAATTCATTCGAGGGTATGATAGTTCTTGTATTCTCTTATCAAGTTCACAGTACATTAAACGAGCTACATTACAGTTCATCAGAATGTCGTGGACAATCATTTGAGTTCTCATCGTTCATTGGTGCCTTAACAACCAAAAACAACGAATATTTTGTATAATCAACTTCTCTCTACTTCAACTCCACGTGATGTATTTTGAGTTCAACGAATATTTTGTAGAGATATTTTGTTGTCATCATCGATGCACATTGGCGGCAATCCTTCTTTCACCTGGTACTTGATCTCTAGCTTAGATGCTCGTGATGTAACTCCAAGTTCATCACACAATACCATGTATCTCATTATATCCTCAATCTTTTCGAACGAAAATATGAGATAATTTAAAAATTACTATACTAATTTCCAATCCACTTACCACTATGATGGATGAAAATTATCATTTCATTTGACATCTGAAAATTACACGAAATAGACAAAACAACTCATAAAAAAAATCAATAACCGATACAAAATAACACAACAAACATAAAAAAAGAACAACGAAATACCAAGAATATATCAAAACATATTATATAATTTTTTTGCAATCGATTATGATGAGTGCCTCACCTCTTCCGTGCCTTCTTCTATTTTGCACCCGTATGTAAATAATTATCCGGCGGGTGGATGATATCGGAAAATTCAAAACGACGAGACTCTCTTCCAGTGTTCCCGATTGACCTTTTTTAGAATTTAAAATCAGATTCCCTATTTTCCGCAAGCTAATTCTTTGTGCAATTTGAGTTTTAGTATTGTTGGTGGCTCATATATTGACAAAGGAAGGAGGCAGGCTGATGCCTGTGAGCGTAGCGGAGCGACCGAGTGAAGCGAGCGGAGCGGAGCGAGCAGACATCAGCCCCTGTTGGGCTGG
>CACSLK010011299.1:6062834-6073578 GCA_902706635.1 Striga hermonthica | reverse complement strand
AAACATATTATATAATTTTTTTGCAATCGATTATGATGAGTGCCTCACCTCTTCCGTGCCTTCTTCTATTTTGCACCCGTATGTAAATAATTATCCGGCGGGTGGATGATACCGAAAAATTCAAAACGACGAAACTCTCTTCTAGTGGTCCCGATCGACCTTTTTTGGAATTTAAAATCAGATTCCCTATTTTCCGCAAGCTAATTCTTTGTGCAATTTGAGTTTTAGTATTGTTGGTATGGCTCATATATTGACAAAGGAAGGAGGCAGGTTGATGCCTGCGAGCGTAGCGGAGCGAGCGGAGCGACCGAGCGAAGCAAGCGGAGCGGAGCGAACAGGCATCAGCCCTGTTGGGCTGGGTGCAAATATTTCACAAGATTGTATTGTATATCTATGCAGATATTTATCTTTAGGCTACGTAGGCATGTAACTTCGCCTAAATTAAAACATACAATTACCTACTAATAATTTTCTTCCTTAAATTTTAAATGGTATAGCACATAATTTCGCTATATGCCCATTTGTAAATATTTATCTCCAACCCAATTTGTACAAATGGGCCGTGCTTAATGGACCAAAACTCGCCTCTTGTAATTCCAATTCCAACGACAACTCCCTCTTTATTTTACTTTCATATCATAATTTAACAAATTTCTCCGTTCTCTTCCAAATCCGAAAGAAAATCCGACAACTCAACCCCCAAACCATCGATTACCCTGAAAAAGAAACCTCAGGCACACGCACACGTGGATCACCCCAACAGGGCCACAACAATTTCAAGGTTTTTTTTTTTCATCTGATTTTCCACTCCACAGTATCTTGTGTAAGGGCTCAGATCCTCCTCCTTTGCTGCCAGATAATTGAACCCTTTTTTTTTGTTTTGTTTATTTTTAATCTGCAAATAGTTAGTTCATTTACTAGATCTTTGCCGTCGTCTGATTGTTAGTCTTCCTCTGGATTTTTTCTTTGTTGGGACTTTAAACATGGATAACTGGAAATAGTTTGTTTGCTCATAATTTTTTTCCTTTTCAAGAATTCCTGTTTTCTTTCTTTTTCTTTTGGGTAAAAATTGAATCTTTTGTTCTTCCCTTGTGCCCCCGTGTGTGTGTGTGTGTGTGTGTGTGTGTGTGTGTGTGTGTGTGTGTGTGTGTGTGAGAGAGAGAGAGAGAGAGAGAGAGAGAGAGAGAGAGAGAGAGAGAGAGATGTTGTGGTCTCCTTGTTGAATATGTACATATATTTGTTTCCTTTACAGTTATTTGATGGGTTACTGTATATTCTACATATGAACATTTTTTCTTGTTTTTATTGAAATGAATTTCCACAGATTGCATAGATGACTAAAGCTTTGATTTGTGCCTTCTTTTGCAGGTTTACATAAGCTGTAAGCTAAACAGTGAATGGGGATTCACACAATGGATTCCCACTTAAACGCTACTAGGCAGCAATCTCACGTGCATCATCCACTTCCACGCCACAGCTCATGGTTAGGCCTCACACTAAGAGAAGTCGAAAACCAATTAGGCAGCAGCCTTACCAAGCCACTCGGCAGTATGAACCTCGATGAGCTCCTCAAGAGAGTATGGACCAGAAATGACAATGCTGCTGTCTCCATCCAGCAGCAGGCTAGCTGGTCACTCGCGATGACTCTCACTGGAAAAACGGTCGACCAAGTGTGGAGGGACATACAGACAGGTTGTAAAATCAGGGGTGGCGAATCTAGTTGGGAAAGAGAGTCGACTCTTGGTGAGACAACCCTGGAGGATTTTCTGGTGAAAGCGGGCACGTACGTATCAAGTGCCTCGATCGAGCCCATTCTGTCGTTGGATAGTGCGCTTAGGGCCCACAAGTTCTCATCCCAAACGGGTTTGTTGTCTCCTTCTCCCTCAATCGACGAGTTATCTGATACACCAATCTCGTCAAGGAAAAGTACCCTTGGGAACCTTGAGAAGGCGATCGAGAGGCGACTAAAGCGGAAGATTAAGAATCGGGAGTCGGCCGCTCGTTCACGTGCGAGAAAGCAGGTAGGATTTGAATATTCCCTGTTTCCATCTTCGGCTCTTCCTTTTACTTATTTTTTTTAATTCAATATTTTTTTGGGTATTTGAGAATTGCTTTCTTTTGGGCATTTATGAATTTGAGAATCTATTATGTGGTGTTGTTATATACAGGCCTACCACAATGAGTTGGTGACAAAGGTCGCACATCTTGAGGAGGAGAATTCGAAACTGAAAAAGGAACAGGCGAGTGATATTTTATGTTATGTTTCTCTCATATGTGCATCCACGTGGTGTCGTGGTGATTATATTTATGTTGATGCGACTTTTGTTGGCATGTGTTGTAATGAAACTGATTACGACGAGCTTGCGTATTGCCGTTGTTAGTGGCCAGAAAAGCAGTTAATCCCTTGGATTAATGGTGTCAGGATTGTGTACAGAGTATATTGTACAGTAATTATTTTACAGGGTTAAATTTGTTTGGCAAGTCTTTTTGTTTGGACTTATGAAAATAATTTGGGATTGTTGACCACCTTGAAGAAAAGAAAGGTCTCATGTCTACAGGACATGCTAATTTACCTGGGAATATTCAAGGGGAATGCTGCATGCATTTACTTCTTGTGTCCTCTGAAACCTTTGACAAATTCATGCCTTCGACTGTGGAACACATATGATACAGAAAGTTCACATTTGATTTGTATGAATTAACTTGTAGCTCAAATAACATGAAAGGTTTGTAGATGAAATGTGCTTAGTCGGTGCATACGCTTTAGTCGCTGGAGGCACTGTATCTTTCTTTGCCATGTTCTAATGTAAACTTGACATTTTAATGGCATATTTTCTTGGTGCAAGTGATTTAAAAGCTAAATGAGTGGCCTGCTTTCATCATAATATTGTCTTATCTCTGATCTACGTTGCTAATGTTCTCGTTAATGTATAAACTCACTTCATACATCGATGAGACTTTCATTTGGCGAAACTCCCCCACCAATTTTGTGGACAAATCCCACAATGAAGTTTAGTTCATGAATTATGAAGATTATATAGTCCATGTTTGAGCAGAAAACTGTGGAATTGGATGTAATTGTATATTGTATTTACAATTAATTTTGGGCACAACACTGAATTCTCATCCTACAATGCCAATTCCGCAGTGAAGCTTAATTATTCTCTGTTACCAGATTTTGTCAAGCTTGACATTATTTTCTCTTTAAAACAAAAGTTTAAGAACATTAATTTTGAGTATCAAATTTGGGATCAAAGATTTTTAAGAAGTGTTCATGTATCATATAATTAATGTATTGATGATTTATGATGGTCCCTCTCACGATTCATGATCTTAAACTAGCATATCTTGTCCAACTTGTTGACTTGCTTGATTAATGTCTTGTATTGCCTTCCCTTAGTTTACTCTTTAGCTCATTATTGAGATTACTGCCTTTGAAAGTCAATGAAACATTTTTTAGTTGTCTCATGTATCAGTGAAATTTTTTTCGCTAGTCATTTAACTGGAAACTGTTTGAATGTATATTCTATTTCTGAAACTGAGCATTATCTTCATACAAGCAACTGGGTATTACTATTTCATCTTTTTTTTTTTTTTTTTTTTTTTTTTTTTTTTTTTTTTTTTTTTTTTTTTTCTCGACCCATGTTTGCTCCAATTTTTGTGAACTGGTGAGGGTTTTTGCATTATGCTCTTCTGATAAGTATTTTCACTTCCTTATAAAATCCTGAAAGTTAGCTTCGCCTCTTTAGTTGTTTTTGTACATTAGGCAATTAGCCATAGTTAGGTTTAAAACTTTAACCCTCTGTCAACACTCTACTTCAGTTTTTCTTGATTTTGATAGTAGAATCGTTAGTATTACAGTGAACAAACTTTTTTCGTGATTTTCTTGTCTGTGCTATCTCGCTGCAGTATATTGGTTAGCAAAGTCTGTCAAACTCTGAAGGAGGAATAAAGGCTCATATCTTAGGCCTATGCCAGTGCAACATGACTTTAGTTTCCGTATATGGTTAAACAACCATTGAATAATTATGTGCAAATTCTGTTCCATTAAGGAAAGAAAGGAAAAAGTATATCCTTTATTTTTCAAAATGCATTGCTTTTGTTGGCATTATGTGTACTTTACGGTTGACATGTCTTGTTTAAGAATCCCGGAGCAAGATAGAATCCTATTGACATTAAAAGTAACATGTTGTGGATTATCCTTGTGATTCGATAGCAGCTCATATGGATTAAATCTTGGGGCACATTAATGTTTGTACTTTCATTGAGTGCGATGAGAAAATGCCCGGAATAAAGGATAGTTGAATATTTCTTTACAGATTTGAAATGTGCTCGCAACAATCTCGATCATATAAAGTAACTAATATTGTTTTGATTAAGTGATTTTCCACCTATTTGGTGCTAGTTTTGTGATAGTATTGCTAGGTAGAACGACTGCTTGGTGTTGTTACTTGTTTTTAATTCTCATATACATGAAGTTATGACTATCAGGGAAAATTCTTTCTTCCTGGGAGAATCTTATATTTAGATGGTCAATATTTACCAAAAAGAAAGGTATCAAGTACGGCTTAGCGTGCATCTTTACGCAGCCAGCGTTTCGTTGATGCGATTTTAGCATTGCAATAACTTAAAGGTTTCAAGTTAGACAGCAATCCTTTTCCTTCCTTAAGAAACGACGGTTTTTGTTCTTTGCAGAAATTCGAGAAGATGATGTCGTGTGAATTTTCTGAAAAGAGATACCAACTCCGAAGAACAAGTTCATTCTAACATCAGACGAAACAGCCGAGGTGGAGAAATTTATTAAACTAGATTGCAGTCCAAGTTACTTTGGTGAGCAGATATGCTTGTCTTGGTAAATTTGTTTATGGATGGCTCGTTAGATCAAACATAGTAGGTGTGGATTTCAAGAGGTCTAGAAAGCCTTACTCTATGTCAGAGAAGACAGTAAAGTGAAGGATGTTTCGTTGTTAATCCACTTGTAAAGTTCACATCTTATGGTTATTTTTCAGCTTTAGGTATCCTTGGATGAGTATAGGTGCTGCCTTAGGGCATCAAAAGCCTCAAACCATCAAAAGCCACTCTTGTATTATGAACTTCTATAAGTAGTGGTGGTAATGATGATGTATTTAATTGCTTTGCCTGTTTAATACTGTTTTACTTCTTATTGCTTTGCTGGTCTTCTTTGTATTCCTCTCTAGGGTGAATGGTGTGGGGTTCTATTAAGAATATCGGTTATGTGCACATTCGAATCTATTAAAAATAAATCATAATGCAACGAATCTGTAGTTAAAAATTAAGATTAGGACTTACAATTTAAAATCTTTTGCCGACTCTGAGACGTTACTGATTTCCATTGTTAGATATTGTTTAAATCTCGGAGTCCCTTGAGCAGCAGGACTTGGCCTCGTCATCGCGTCTCCAGTTGCTCGTCGGGCTCGTCGGACCGTCTTGAACCTTCGGTGGGTTAGTTGGACCGCTCGAGAACCACCTTGAACTCGAACTGGGACTTCTGACCTGCTGGACCGGGTCTGGGCCTGCTGGTCACATCCTGGGCTGACTGGTCTTTGCTAGTCTCGAGCTGGATCGCTTTCCACGTCGCTGGGCCATGCTGGGAAGCTTCTGGGCTGTGCTGGAGCTGATGGGCCGAGCTGAGGGACATCTGGGCGGCTCGCTCCTTCAGGACTGAAAAGACGCGGACTGAAACCTGGCCGCTCGCGGTCTGAGCTCTGAGAAAGACGCGGGCCGCGCGGGCTAGAAGCGGCCCGCGTGTTTATCCTTCTTCCCTTGTTGGGCTACTCGATGTGGGCCTCATGCGATGTGGGTCACTCGTTTCTGTTGGGCCTCACTCTCTCTTTGACTGAACTGCACCATCACTGGGCGGCGCGATGCTGGATACCTTGGAACATGCTGAGCGCTGGACTGCCTCGGCGGGCTTCGTGAAAGACGCCTGGTGCGCGGCTGGACCTAGGCTCGACTGGTGGATTTCGACCTTGTCGTCGTACATCGTTTGAGCTCCGATTGGTGCGCTGGTGACACCGCCACGTGCGTTTTTTGTCGGTGATCATCCTCGCCAAGTTTGGTGGACATCGAACAACTTTCGAACAACTCCGTGAATTACAAAAACATTACGGGGATGAATATATTCGACGGGATACGATTACATAACCATGAATCTTCTATTGTATGACCTTACATGATCTCCAATAAATCTTAGTGGAACGATTAATTGGACTTCCCGAAGCCTCTCATTTTTCGTTCTTAAGCTCGATTTTATTTGAATTTGCCCTCGAAGAACTCTATTTTTTCTCACAAAAAATATGCGTGTATGATCAGCCATGCACGTGTGGAATAATTAGAAGAATATCAACTCTTGAGGCTAGGGAACTTGATGTATTTATAGGCAACAATAGGGACCTTAAGGAGGTTCTAAATATGAGCTTCTTTAGGAATCCTTATATCTTCCAACTTATTAACCTCTAGAAGTCCTAATGCCATCCAACTTAATTACCCTTCTAGAAGACTTCATGTCTTCCAACTTAGTAATATTCTAGAAGACATTCAATCCTTCTACTTAGGAAAATTGTAGAAGATAATTTAATTCGTATTCATTATTTATTTAGATGAATAATAAAATATTCAACTAGAGTAATATTATTGATCTCCTCATTTAGCTCTGAATTACAATTACTTTGTATCCCAACTCGTCTATTGACTAATTGCTCGATTTATCTCACATATTTAAGGTATAACGTCTATTGATTAATTTAATTACTGACAATATAATTAATCATTTTTTTTTTTATCTCTTGGATCATAAAATAGTACCACTCAATTCATTATCTATTATGTCAAAAACTAATCTGCTGGTCGGGCTTGACATAATAATCCTTCTTGAGCTCATTTTGAGGACGTCATCAACCCAGCGGACCGAGACACGATGATCGTAAACAATCTTATCGGCACATCCTGCACTCTACATTACTTACCAAAATACAGAGTATGTCGTCTTAATAAAATAAGTCTCACACATAGTAAATTAAATAAATATGTACCGAATACATATGCCCGTTTCGACAATATTTACCAAAATATAGAGTATGTCGAACCAATAAAATAAGTCTCAACCATAGTAAATTAAATAAATAAGTATCAATACATGTGCCCATTTATTGTCTTACGGAGTAAGAGAATGAAGTAATTACTGAGGTTTAGTTATTTTACTTGGTCAGTATTCAAATAATCTTCTCCTCTGTAAGTCCATTCAATACTTACAAAGTACTAGTGTAATTCATTAGTAAAAATTCAACTGAATCGAAATCACACTACAATCTTTTATCAACAGATTGTTCAATTCTGTCTAGACCGTGAATTATTATTTATATTTTACAAGGCACCAATAATGTGATCTTTCTATTCGGCACAAAGAATCACATTATCTACAATGTAAAATAAAAAAACTATGTTCACATAAATAAATAAACTACTAACATCAATTTGACTAAAGAAATACATCTCATTTGAAATGGAATTAGGAGTAATCACAAAGTCGAGCTTCTACAGTATATTCCAACAAATTATAGGAGTTAAGTCGTCTATGGGTTATAAATAGGGTGCTAGCTTAAGGGAACTCAGCACCTGGTAACACAAAACTTCCCGACCGGCTGGAACTTGAATAACCGCCTTCCTTCTCGCCGGTTGAACGTCGTGCACCTACAAAGAACTCTCACACCGGAGGGGTTTTCCGGTGAAGAGCCTCCGAAGCTTAAGTCAGTGTATATTCAATCAATTCTCAAGAGTAAGTAATAGAATGATCGTGTTGAAGAAGAAAGGCTCACCCCCTTTATATAGGGGTGAGATACCTGACCTAGGGCTGCCCGGATTTGGTGAGTTGTCTTCACTAATTGCCCGTCCGTACACACAATACGCGTGTGTCAGAGGTGGCCGTCGCCACTATCGCCTGCACCAATATTCTTTGGACGCGTGTCCTCCTGCACATGGGGTAAGCTGTCAGAGGTGGTTGTTACTGTCAACCAATGTTCTCTCGACACGTGTCCTCCTGCACATGGGATGAATATTCTCCTGAAATCCGTTAGAGGCTCTTACACGCGCCTGTGACCAGGCCGATCTATGAGGTGTTCAGTCCGCGAAGTGGTCGACCGATCAAGGTCGACTGAACTGCTCGACCGTTTATTTGGTCGAAGGATAGATTGGTTGACTGTTTAGCTGGTCGATTGGTTAACTGCTCGATTTCCTTGACTTCCCCACGGTATGACCTCCTCGACCGGTCGGCAGACCGGTTTAGCCTTGTGGGTATAATATCCTATATCATCTAGTCCCCCCCACTCTGGACGAGTCTAGATGACTCGATCTAAGAGTGAACTCATGCTCCTCACCTTCCTTGGTAACAAGCCGTCAAATATCGACCACCTAATGAGTTTCCTGCTCATTATTTCAAATGATTCCTCATTAACTGCCAGAAATAATGTCGCCTGTCAAATGTCCTTTCTGTCGCACCCACTTTTTTGCCACGCGTCCCATCTGTCAAGTACTTTAATTATTGCACCCCATCGTCTAGCGCGCCCATTTTGAACTCCGTGTGAATTAATACTCCCCACCGTAGGATCTAGCTTTAATCCGCCGACTCTTATCTTTCAACCTTTTAATTCTCCAAGGTATAAATTCCATACTTAGCGGATTTTTAGACTTTTTCCACCCCTGCAACTCTCGTATCCTTTGCATTTGAAAATCCTCTCTGCAAAACCCTAGCTTTCCTGGCGATTCCTCTTGCAATTCTCAAGCTTTTCCAATTCTCTCATCTGCGATTATGAGTAAGTTGCTCCTCGCCTGAATTTACGTTTTCTGTATCCAATATTTTGCATTTTTAATTTCTTGAATTGGGTATCTGAAGTTTGCCGATTGAGTATTTTGAATTTGTGTGTTGGGTGCTCCTGTTTGATTGTTACCCACTGTGAATTTTGCTTCCTTCTCCAAAAATCTCCCGAAATTCTTATATTTCCTCTTTAATTTTTCGAAATCGCCTTCCTCGCAGAACCCTAATTTTTTGAAGCTCCACCCTTCTCGAAAGTTTTTCCTTTTTTGACTTCAGTTTTGTTTTTCTTTTTTTCAGATCCTGCACCTCCATCTCCTTCTTCGACCAATTCATCTGATTCGGTTCAAATACTACCTTCTGCGCTCGAGGCTGTTCCTCTCTCAATTCTTCGTCCCGGCGATACTGTTCCTACCCGTATTTTCACAGCCTGCGTTGCTTCTTCCAACTCCGGGGATACTATTGATACATTCCTCTCCGCCGTCGTCGACCTGCCCTTGGCGAGTTAGACGATCCAGAGATGGACGAGGTCATTTCTCCTCAGCCCACTTCTCATCCCTCTTCGACCATCCTGCCTTCTTCCTCCCAACTTGGTACTTCAAACTCTCCTCCCGACAAAGCTTCGACCAAAAACCCCCGAAAAACCTCCACAAAACGCCCTTCTTCTACCTCTCTCTCCAACAGTTGGTATACTTCTGAGAAGATCGGCCACCCTAGAGATTGGTCGTTCTATTGGTCCTCTCCCTCCGACAAATATGATCATCCCCCGAGGGACTGTTATACATTCTTCGAAATCCAATTCAAACTCGGCCTCCGTTTTCCTCTGTGCCCCGAGCTGTTTCAAATTTGCGAATGGTCCGGGCTTCCTCTACACCAGCTCCCCCCAAATGTCATCCGCTTTATGACCTCCTTCATTATCCTCTGCCATGTCCGCCTAGGCCGATTTGACCTTGCCTTCTTCCACTATTGTTATGCCCTTCCAAGCAAGGTCGAGGCCTTTATTTGAAGAGCCGAAATGGTGCCCACTTCATCAACGACATTCCTTCCAATATTCCAAAATGGATCGACAGGTTCATCTTCGTCCAGCCTGACGCCCCTTTCCCTTGGCCCTCTACTCCTTGGGTCAAGAAAGTTTCACAAGAGTCCTCGGCTCCTCCTCCCAATTCTCTCTTCGACCAAGGGATCCACACTTAGAATTCCAAATCCGTTGCGTCAGAGAAACTGCTCAAGGATGAGAGCCTTCTTCATTTCTGTGGCCTTCTTACTCACAAGGTTTGTCATCCACCCACCGACAAGATCCTCGATCTTATCCGGATTGAGAATGATCCAAGTAATATTCGATCAGAATGTGTAAATATTCCCTTGTTTGCTCGAGTGTTTTTTATACTCCATTGGTAGTTCGAGTGTGTATATGTTCCCTCGTTTTCTCGAGTAGGACTTGTTGATGTCAATCTTAATCTTTTCGTCGTCTTTTTGCAGAGGCTCCCAGCTTCACATCCCTCTGAGGATATCCCCTTTGAAGAGGAAGTCTGGGGCTAATTCCGGCTCGACTGGGGATAAGGCTGAGGGGCCACCCACTTCCTCTGGTTCTCAACCAGACCCACCTCAACGGTCCCCTCCACGGCCGACTCCGTCGCCTCCGCCGTCGCCGCAAGGGCCACCGCCACTACAACACCAGCAACAACAACAACAGCAGCAACAGCAGCCACAACCGCAACAACAAGAACAACAACAACAACACCAACAACAGCAACAGCACCAACAACGCCGAACTCCTCCACCTCCTCCCGGTAAAACTTCTCAGCACACTTCTACTTCGGCCGCTACCACCAAGTCCTCGACCACCTCCAAAGCTGATGATCGCCACCCAAAAACCACCGACCGCCACCAGAAATCCGACGATCGCCATCAAAAACA
>CACSLK010011299.1:5952105-5974074 GCA_902706635.1 Striga hermonthica | reverse complement strand
GCCAGCCAGATCTACATAAATTTTAGCAGTAAGTTTTCTTCATCAAACCTTTAGATCCGCTGCGCATAGGTTTATGTTGAGTGTTTGTCCGTGATTTGTGCATATCGAGATCCTCGTGGGTTCCAACAGTTCATTGAGCAAGTGTGAAATAATTATGCAATAAACTATGGTACATGGTACACAAAAGACCTCCAACCGGCTGAGATTCGGTCTGTTTTGAGCTCCTCGACGGTTGAATGTCCTTGAGACCTGCAAAAACTCTCACACTGGAAGAGATTTAGGGTAAAGAGCCTCCGGTGCTTAAATTAGCACTGTGTAGAAGATGAAGTGTTGTATGTATATAGAGAATATGGAGAATGTAAAGTGATAATGGACACACCTCACTCCCTTATATACAGAGATGGAACCTTGTTGGCCAAGACTGCCCGAGTGGGCTGCCTGAGCTAACCGTTCGTACTGCCAGAACTGCTAATATGTATGAGCTCCCAGTTTTGTTAGGCCACGTGGCCCTATCCACGTATGGTCCTTTCCTATTACTATTCCTTATTATCCATTAGTCTTTCATATTAGACTAACTTCTTATCCACGTGCGACCAACTTGAATCCTGATGAGGTAGAATGTTGCGTGTACCAAGCTAAGTGTTGTCCTTCTGGTCGATCACGCGACCAACCGTACCTTTATGTCGAGCTACCAACAGGCCATTCGAGGGCCCTAGCTCGATCTGTCTTCGTCTCATTGAACCTCTCATGCTTTCTTTGACCTGAAGACTCCTTGTTCTGCACTAGCGCACGACCTCCTTTTGATCTTCCTGTGGCTCTGCTCCGGTTAGCTTGGCCAATTTATTGGGTTTGCTCTACGTGGTTTGGTATCCAATATCATCTGGTCCCCCCACTCTGGTCGAACTATACTCGATCTAAAAGTATATTTTTGTCCTTAAATTTGGTAGATGGATTATGACTCTTAACAGTTGACATGTCTGCCTGCGGTTCATTTAATTTTACCACTCAATATTCAACCTCTCTCTGAGGTCCTCAATTCAAATTTCAAATTTTGAATCTCTGCCGTCCTGTTAGATTCGATTAACCACAACATCTCATCAACGTCATAACTCCGTAAATTGTGTTTGATATCGGAAACTATACCAAAAAGAATAAATCGGTCGAATAATCCAAACAAACCGCCTGGTCGAGCAATGTCCAAACGAGTTGGTTGTGGTCGAACATCATAGGATTAAGAGCCTATGAACTGAAAGAAAACTTAAAAGGGATTTCGGCACGCGGAGAGTAGGTCGAGCCAGGACCCTCAGATAGGTTGTTGAAACTGAACCTACAACAGCATGTCGTCCTAGAGTTGGTCGAGCCTTCGAGAAGATTTCAGGGGAACAAGCCCCCCATGGGGTGAGGACATGTTCCAAGGCCCGATTGGCCTATACCCTATAACTGTCTCTAATACACTGTTGTAATTATTTTTACCGGAGTAGAATCAAAAGATTTGTTCCCCAGGTTGTATCACAAAGAAGGTTGGCCAGATTAATTTGCACAATTATTCAATCTATTAATATATAATGAGGATTAACTTAATTCATTTTTAGAAAATCTTTCCCGCCAAATTCATTAATTACACTCTAAAAATAGTAACTTAACACACTTTCATTAATTATTGCTTAATTATATGTCTCTGTTTTTCCGTTTTTTTTCTTTTATGATATGGAATGAAAATCCTAATCAATCTCCTATTTTTTTCTCCATATCAATCACAGAGATAAAAAACTGAAAAAAATGGTAACAAGATTTTTAATTTTCGATACAATAACAAGAATTATTTTGAAGTTACATATATTCGTTTTTGTTTAAAATATTAGATAGATTTATTTTTTATGAACTCAATTATATAGATTCCATAAATATTAATATTGTAATGTAGTGAGATATTCTACTCGTTGTGAACTTATATTTCCGAAATCTCATATAATAACTAAAAATTATTTATATATATATTAGTATTTACGAGAATCTCGAACACACTCGGCCATTCAATTGTCAATCGTTAGGAAAACAATTTCTCATACTATTAGCAGAAAAACAAAATGATTATGGACCAACCAATGTGCTTGATCACCATTTACGAACATACAAAAAATTGGGAAATCCATAGTAAGTGCCAAACAAAAAATGGACCAACCCTTTCGTTCTTATCAAAGATGTGGAAAGTACAAAGAGAGTTATGTTGCAACTTCTGAAAATCCGAAAAGAATTAGAGGAAGAAGATGTTTATGCAATTTGCAACTACAAAGTGGAAAGAAATCTTAGTAAATATGGATCTGCAATTATCAAATACAAAATAATTTTGCATAGAAAAACAAAAATCATAGCAACCCAACCTATTTCTCTATTTTCCGTTTTGATTTTTGAAATTTTGCAACATTTTGTGATGTGAAAAATGTCGATGAGTCTTCACTTTTCGATAAGAATAACTTTCGAATATATTAATTTTCATATCTAACAATGATTAAATAAATATTTTTTATTTCATATGAATGTAGATGTCATTGGGTTGGTAGTAGAAATTCAACAAGTGCAATTCAAGCAAGTTGCACGACAACATACTCAAATGATTGACTTTACTCTTCTCGATTTGAAGTAAGTATTTGCATAAAGGTATTTAATTGTTATATACATTTAAGAAAAATTTATTAGTTTGAAATTATTATTTTATCTATTATAGGGACAATACTATTAGTTCTGAGAGTCGTTATAAAGGCAAAGGCTATCCATGAGTTCTCATAATGTAGCTTAGTAGAGCAAGATTGTGTGGTGGTAGTATTAAAAAATTAAAGTATTATAAATTTTGATATTATTTAATTTTGCTTTTTTATATATAATAATTTGGTGGAGCAAGGCTGTGGGTTGGTTGTATTAAAAACCAATAATGTTATGTACAAAGAGGTTTTTAATAATGTATGACTTTTTTATGACGAATATTTTAGATCAAGTGACAAATGCTCTACGTATTATACATTATTGATTAATAACCTTCAATTTATAAATTTTAGCAAAACAAATACAGCCCGTGCATCGCACGAGTTACATACTAGTCACACAAAAAAGAAAACAAATTCCTAAACACTCTAATCTAATTGTTTTTTTATTTCAATTAACGACTAACTATTCACAAACGAGGCAATTCGAAAATTCAATAGCAAACAAATTCCCTTAATGATAAAAGTGTTAGGGAATCGGGATAATCATTTTCAGTTCTTGATACAATTACCGTGCAATTAATGGCTCGGTTAAAGGGCTTGATTGTTTACTCGTCTAGAGGTTCACTTTCAATAAAACGATCAACTTATCAAATTCAACAACACATAGACAATACAATAACGAACAAGTCTATTATAAACGAGCTTAAATCGACCGACGTCTCCCCTCTCGGTTCTAAGCATCGATTAATTAGGTTAGAATAGTGATCAATCAACTAACTCTATAATTCGCACAACTCGCATAGATATAGCAATTATCAATCACTTAATTGAAAATGAATCGAAACAATCATCCCCTAACCCTAGCTTACGGAATTAGCCACTCATCACAATTTCAACACGAAAATTCACATCAACCAAAGCAATCATCATCATAACAAAACGAGAAGAGGTGCTTACGATTAATAGAAAATCCAATGTCAAAAAACAACGAGCAATCCAAAATCCAAAAGAGTGATCTTGAGGTTTTCACCTTACAAGATTGAATCTAATAGAAACTAGAGAGGAAATATGTTTATGCTAGAGAGAATTTGAAAAAGTCTGGAATGATTTCTAATGCCCTAGGCTCGATCCTTTTATACCCATCCGTCCAACCGCATAAAATAACGAGTTCCAAGTTTTGAGCTCTCCAGCGCCACGGCGCATGGCCTGCCGTGGATCGGCGTCTGGAAAAGCTGGATTCTCTGTCAGGGTCGTGGGCTTGTCTCGCAGCGCGACACCCGTGTGGTTGACTTGCTGCCGCGGCATGATATGACGGCGATATGAAAAAGTTGTGCACTGAGTTAATTCGTTCGTGAGGGTCAGGATGTACACTGCTCGAGTTTATCTTCTCCAAATGTGATGAAAATCTGAACTTGCACACCACCAAAGATGAGAAAAATACACGAAAACAGGCAAGACAGCAGAAAATATCGAAAACGAGAACTAAACGACAAACACGCGAAACGGACAACTGGTGGACCAAAAAAGAACTAAAAAGCCTAAAAACGGGGGCAAAAATCAATAAACCAACAAAAAAAGATAACAAATATAAGACAAATAATTCCCCCACACAAAAACCTTTGTTCGTCCCAAACAAAAGAAAGAAAAGAAAAGAAAACAGCCAAACGAGCAAGGACAACGAATTCAAACAAGACTAATCTCAAACTAGTCAATCAAATTGAGAAGAATTCCAATGATCACAAGAGCACACCTCAACTATTAACTTGGCTGTTTACAAGCACACAGACTCTCGAGTATGAAAATATCATATGTGTCTCACTCAATTTCTTTCACAAGTATAAGATAGATACGTTCAAGTTGGTCGCCAGTCAAATTAATCATAGGTTTGCCTATCGTCTAACCTTTACTCTAAACAATCAAATTCATGAAACAATGAATCAAGAGGACTTCTACAGATGTAAGGCTCTTTGGATCAGGTAGGATAAATATTGGCTAAGTGGCTCAACAAAAATAAACTCAACTCAATTCAATCACTTAGCCATGATTGTGAACTCTTCCGGTTGTCAAACACCAATCGGTTCCTCCTCCTCTACTCCAACACCAACGCTTTCCCAACATATTATTCTTCTTTTTTTTAGATGACAACCTTTTGGACATCTTATCTAGGTTTAACCTTCGGGATTTCTACCCGAGTCTCCTAGACCAGTTTCTCGTACTCGTTGCTCGTGTCCACTACACTAGTGGACGAAGAACTTGGAGTATAATTCATTTGGTCCCCACTCTTTTTTTTTTCTTATTGTTTTTTATTAAAATGAAAATATTCACAACTCAATCAACATTCACCTCAATTCCCAACCCGCAACTCTTCAATGTCATCATCAAGATTCACGAGGTTATCAATAAATCAAACAAGGCTCGAAGGGGGTGACCAGTGGATGTTATTTACGGAAAAGGAAAAAGGGAAAGAAAATACAAAGAATGCCTCAATCATGTTCACGTTCATAAATCCAATCAATTCATTTCAAAGTAGACTCAAGGCAAATTCTAATTAACAAGATTCCGACCAATGCCACTCAAGAAATGATATAGGCTGAAAACCTCACAAGGTAGATAATTGTTAATCCAAACAACCAAGCAATTCATTAAGATGCACCACTTATGCTCGTCATCACAACTTCTCAACTCAATTAACACCTATTAACCAATCTTGACCTTCACTGAAGTACATACTCGCAAGACACACAAATAGTCTAACACTAGACCGGTCCACCAAGCAAAAACAAAAAATAAAAACCAACCTAAAAAAACTAGACCTGGTCAACCAAGTAATCACATAAGAATGCAAAAAGTCTCCCACACTTAAAATTAGACAAAGTCCCCATTGTCGATCCTCAGTGGAAGTGAGTTGTACCACATAGTCAACCGACTCAAATAAAACACTCTAGACAAAACAAAAGAGAAAGAGAAAAGAAAAACGTACAAAGCACAGTGACAAGTCACTGTGCATCTGGTGGTGGCAGCGAAGGGAAAGAGGTTGACCGGCACCCGAGCTCCATCCGGTGTCCCACTGTTGAAACTGATCGTCCTATTGGTTCCATTTGGCGTACTGCTTCGCTTCCCAATTTTCCCAGTGGGCCTCATGCTTCGCTTCCCAACTGTCCCAAAGATCATTATTTTGTTTAATATAAGCCTCCACTCTCGCATTATATGAGCTCACCTCGGTCTAGATGGTCCGCATGTATGTATCTTGTCATGTCTGATAATCTACGAACCACGTGGGCGTCTGCTGAGGTACAGTGTCTGGGACGCCCTAAGAAGGTGTAGGTCCATGATAATCTGTCTGGTCGGGCTTTTCCTCATTGCCCGAGGCATGCTGAGTAGGCTCTTCTGTCGCCTGTTGAGACGAGCCTCTGGTGGCTTGTTTCAACGAACCCGCTTCATCTGCTAACCTCTTCATCTCCTGCACATAAGCCTTGTAGCATTTACATTCCGCATAATGCGTGATCTTGAGATTCTTGTGTAACGCCCCAGTTTTATTTACCAAAAATCAGAATAAATTTTCCGAATTTATTTCAAAAACAATATTTGAGGCGCTACTCATTTTCAACAATAAACAATACTAAACACATCCTCAATACTCAGTAATAATCAATACTCATAATCCATATGAGAATACCAATAATCAATCATAATCCAATAATAATCCAAGGGAAATAACCCCTATCAATAATCAATAATCCAGTACTAACGAAAAGCAATAATCAATAATAACACAATAATATCCAAGTTCAATTCAAAGCGGAAGCATTTATTCAAATTAAAGACCACCACTCGCATCCCCTCCGCCGTGCCGCTCTATCTAACCTGCATCCGTGAAGAGCAGGTGGGGATGAGCACAAAGGAAACAGTAGCGCTCACCGCTATGCCATAAATGTTAATGTCAATAATCAACAGAAATCAATAATCAAAAGGTATGGTCTCAGCATGTGTACGAAGCAATAATCTGTCCCATTCTCCCATCAATAATCACAATAATCAGACTCATGTGCACACCTACGCATAGACTACTGCTGACTATATATCGAATGTCCTCCGGTCCTACATCGAGTGCCAGCCAGTAGGAGTAAACGACCCCACCGGCCAAGGCCTTGCCTTGGACTTACCAATGAGGATCGCCGGCCGAGGGACCTAAGCCCTGGTCTTACAGCTTCTCAAGGGAGACTACCCAAAGGTACGTTCTATAGCTACGGGAACAACCGTCCGGTGGCCGATACAGCTCACACCGAAGGCTACATGATTCAGATGCATACCTTGATCATACCACATTTAAAACAATAATAGCATTTAAGGCATAGTAAATTTTTCAAATAAAACCCACCTGGATATCGAAGCAGAACATTACACACAAATAGCTCGGTAGGTTGGTGAGGCTCGACTCCTCAAGAACCTACATTTTATTATTCAGTCTTTTTATTAGGGTTTGATTAACACGCAGAACGACACATTAAAACACCCATAACACATACTGCAGATAAGAGCACATAATTTGGTCTAAATAAACAAATAAAATCACATAAATTTTCTAACTCATAAAGCAAACTAACAATATCTTGACATGATTATTAAACTAATAAATACATATAAAGCTATTTAGCCAATACACAAAGGGCTTCAACCAATAAAATAATCAGTACGACAAGTATTTTACAACTTACTCAACTAATAGGTACATAAGGCAAAGAAAATTAAAAACATATGGATACGCAACATGTAAATATATGTGCCTTTTGGATTAACTATACAATAATTTCAAGCAAGCATTAGCATGAACACAAACTCTAATTAAATATACTTGATCATATGCGCATCGAAAACTTTACTGATTAGTATAATTGAACTTTAATAAGATTAAGAGTACCATTTTTTTTTTCCTTTTATGCCAGCACTTTGCAGATCCTCAACAGAATTTGATCAGATTACTAACATTAATATACAAAGGATCTGAAATTTAAAACGGCTACCATAATGGTCAAAATAAAAAGCATTGACGTGGCTCAAACGACAAGACGAACAAATGGCAAAACCACGAATATATGACAGACACTCTGAAAATATCACGAAAATGCACACAGCAACCCAACTTGACTTACACGAATGAGAGTTCCAACAGTTTCATGATGGAAATTACCATCTCAGGGCCCGATGAACGAAAATCAACAATCGAAAGACAAACAAATAACGATTATTTGGATGAACAAGCATTACAGATTAAGCATGGAAGAGCGGCTCGAACGATACCTTTGATCACGAATCTACAAGCTAACGGGATCGAACAAACGAACGGAATTCGGACGAACGGAGCGAAACCTCGACGAACAACGAAAGACGACACTCCTCGTCGACGACGTTGGACTGCTGTGATGAAACCGACGAGTGCGGCGAATGTCGGCTGCTTGCTGTGGGCGGGGCTTCCAAAAGATGGCAGACGGGGCCGAAGTTTTGATCGGGAATCGTACAACGGCTTACGGTGGTGATGGCCTCTCAGGATGGATGCAGCGAACGTTGGTGGCTCAAGGCTAATCGATAGCGAGGTGGACGATGATCCAATTTGTGACGCGAAGGAAAGGAAAAACGAGTTCTCTGCTGCTAACTCACGAGAGAGAAAAAGAAAGATTGAAGGAGGAGAAAGCTGCGGGAATTCTCTCTAAGTCTGCTGGGGGAATGATACGAGCTTAGGGATTTTAATCCCTCTTAAATACATGCTATTAGGTTTAGGAGATGTCTTGGTCCCCAAGACTAAATCACACGCACACACAATGCAAAAAATTTAGAAAATCCGGCTCGGGTCGGTTCACATGTGGTGCGCGGTCTATTCTTGGTTCGACGATTAATAATACCCGGGCTCGAACGAACGATAAATAAATTAGATATATACATATATATTTTATACACATTTTATTTATTAATAATATAACATTTAGACAATTAATATTAATAAAAGTAATATTACTAATAACAACAAATAATAGTAAATTGAAATTTATTAATAATAATAATAGTAATAATATTATAATAATAATAATAATAATAATAATAATAATAATAATAATAATACTAATAATAATAATGACAATTAACAATAGCAATAATCAATATTTATTTCCAAATAATCCACGATAAAACGGGGTATTACATCTTGTTTAGAAAACCTCCAGAGTTCGACCCAGTCGATGACCGAAGCACCGATGCTTTGCTCATTAGTTATGGGAATTTTGAAATAATCGATGATTTTTGTCACCACATGACCCAAGGTAGGGTAGCTTACTGTTTTCCGACGCGTGTCTACAAGAGCTTGTTTGAGGAACGAGAGAAGGAACATTAGTTTCTTTTCGCATATGGCCATAGAATGAAGACTTCTTATTCGCTCACCTTATTCGACTCTTTATTCCCGAAGATGTTGTAGGAGAGGAACTTATGCACTACTGCAATGGGTACCTCCTTGACCAGACCTGCCAATGGTCCAATAGTTTTGAAAGACTTGCATGGTGATAAAGAAACCCAGTGCCTCTTAGTCTGGAAATTATTGGGTTTCTGGCGGGCACCCGTTGTCTTCAAACCGTAAATCTAGCAGAGAACCATATCCGTAATCTTAACCTCCTGCCCATCAAGCGACATGTGAGGTAGTTGTCGTTATCGTGCATTTCGATCATGCTAAAGCATTCGAGGGTGATTGACCTGAAGGAAGTTAAATTATCGACGTCAGTATATTTCTGCAAATGACTCTTATATTTATATGCCCTCGATCCAGCAGCGTGAACGCGAAGGAATGTGATGCCGCGGCGCAGACCCCGCCACGGGGCGGCACTGACGATGCTCCCAACTCTCTGTAGGTGTTGTGGTGGGTGCCGCGGCGTGGCGTCCGAGCGACACTTTTGTTGCCACGGCGCGGCGCGAAGGACTCTCCCAAGTATCTATCGAGGTCGCGGTGGGTATCGCGGCGCGGCGCCGCGCGATGAACCTGTTGCCGCGGCACGGAATCTGTCGCGGCGTTGGACCTGGGACCAAAAATATTAATATATATATATATATATATATATGTATATATTTATTTAAATAAGTATACAAAAAGTACAAAATGCTCGGTTTAAAGCTGGGAGCTCGACATTGACTTTCTCAATCAAGGATACGCTGGGTCGCCGAGACTGATGGTCTCGACATGGTGCTTTCCGAACTCCCCATCAAAATAAGATTTCACCCTCTGTCCATTCACCACAAATAAGTCTCCATTCGCAGGATTTTGAAGTCAGACAACTCTGAGAGATAGCACGTCATAGATAAGGTACGGGTCGCTCCACCTTGATTTGAGCTTTCATGGAAACAGATGAAGTCAGGAGTTGTACAATAGGACCTTCATTCTAAGAACTAGATCCTTACACACAATAGATGCATCATGTAGCTTCTTAACTCTGTCCTTGTAGATCTTAGAGTTCTCGTAGGCCTCGTTCCTCAATTCTTCAATCTTAGAAAGTTGCAACATCCTCTCATTTCCGGCGGTATCAAGATCAAAGTTCATCTTTTTAATCGCCCAGAATGCCTTGTGCTCAATCTCGACCGAGAGGTGGCATGCCTTTCCGTAGATGATATGGAACAAGCTCAGCCCCAAATCTCCCTGGTAAGCTTCATTGGGCCCATAATGCATCATCGAGCCGACTTGACCAATCCTTCCTCGACGAG
Source organism: Striga hermonthica (assembly GCA_902706635.1). Taxonomy (NCBI): domain Eukaryota; kingdom Viridiplantae; phylum Streptophyta; class Magnoliopsida; order Lamiales; family Orobanchaceae; genus Striga; species Striga hermonthica. The sequence continues at coordinate 5,963,638 of CACSLK010011299.1, read as the reverse complement.
TTCACTGTTTTTTCAGTATGGTCTTGATTTGTTTGTTGCTCGTCTTTGCATGGTCCGAAGTCTGTGGATGATATAGGGTGGCCACTTTATGAGAAATGTCGTACTTTCTCATCAGATTTTCAAAGATTCGGTTAAAAGTGCTTGCCCCCATCACTCACGATTGCTCGTGGAAATCCAAACTTGCTCAAGACACGACCCTGTAAAAACTTGATGACCACTTTAGCATCATATGTCCTTGTGGGGATAACCTCGACCCACTTAGACACGTAATCTACGGCAAGAAGAATGTATTCGAAGCCAAAAAATTTGGTAAATGGTCCTATGAAATCAATGCTCCACACATAAAAAATTTCCACTTGAAGATTGTTTACGAGGGGCATCTCATTTCTTGGGCCAATATTCCCAAGTCTTTGGCAACGATCACAAGATTTGCAAAAATTATAAGCATCTTTAAAAAGGGTTGGCCAGAGTAAACCTGATTGGAGAACCTTAAAGGCGGTCTTTCGATCTCCAAAATGTCCTCCACAATGAAGCTCGTGGCAAAAAGCAAGGAACTCCGATTGTTCTTTTTCGGGCACATACCTCCCAAGGATCTTGTCTTTTCCCATCTTGAAAAGAAATGGGCCATCCCAAAAGTAATTCCTACACATCACAAAAAAACATTTCCTCTTTTGGGAAGAGAGGTTAGACGACAATACTCCATCTGATAAATAATTCACAATGTTTGCATAACAAAGAAACACTAGTCACTTCACTCGCATGCTCATACGAAAATTTATCATTAATATCAACATGCTCATGCAACGTGAGTGAATGATCAGAAGGAACAATGCGAGACAAGTGACCAACAACAACATTTTCACAACCTTTCCTATCACGAATTTATACATCAACCTCTTGTATAAGTAAAATCCAACAAATAAGCCTAGGTTTCATTATAGTTGTAAACAAGAGATACCTAAGAGCCGCATGGTCAGGGTGAACAATCACTTTAGATCCCAAAATGTAAAATCTAAACTTTTCAAGAGAAAAAATCATGGCTAAAAGTTGTTTCTCGGTGGTGGTATAGTTCAATTGGACACCATTTAGAGTCAAACTAGAATAATAAATTACTGTCCTAAAACGGCTCCAACTGCAAGGTTCGATGCATCTCACATAATCTCGAATGGCAAAGACCAATCAAGAGCAATAACAATGGGTGCAGTCACAAATTTATTTTTCAATTTATCAAAAACATCTACACATGAATCTAAAAAACAAAAGGCACATCATTAGCTAGCAAGTGATAAAGGCTGGTTAATTTTTGAAAACTCCTTAATAAATCTCCTATAAAAGCCAGCGTGACCTAGAAAACTTCTAACTCCCTTTACATTCAGCGGAGGGAAAAGTTTTTCAATCACATCAAATTTTTCTTTATCAACCTCAATTCCATGATTTGACACCACATGGCCTAACACAACTTCACTAGTCACCGTAAAGTGAATCTTCTCCAACTCAATGTTAAATTAGACTCAATGCATCTCTCAAGGACACACGATAAATAATGGAGACAACCAAAAAATGAAGTTCCAATGATTGAGAAGTCATCCATAAATACCTGTAAGCAGTCCTCGAGCATGTCGTAGAAAATAAAGAACATGTACCATTAAAAATTCCCGGGTGCATTCCATAGGCCAAGTGGCATCCTCCTGAAAGAAAATGTGCCGAATGAACATGTGAAGGTTGTCTTCGGTTGGTCCTCGGGTGCTATGGCTACTTGGTAGTATCCGTAGAGACCGTAGAGAAAACAATAGAACTAATGGCCCGAGAGACGGTCGAAAATATGATCGATGAATGGCAAGGGGAAATGCTCTTTCTTTGTCACGATGTTGAGTCACCGATAGTCAATTCACATTCTCCACCCGGTAGTGATGCATTTGCAGCCGTCGTCGATGATGCATGGACAACAGAGCGACCGTTTGGAGTTGGCCCTCCTTAGGGATTTTTCAGACCTTCTCAAATTCCGGTGACCCCAACCCTTACTCCTCAAGGTTTTGGGAGTTCATCGGCGGTTCTTGTGGTGAAAATCGGCATGAGCTAGGCACAGGAGGCTCGGGCACCACAAGAGACAGTGATGCCTGGACCGCTGCAGCCAGATCTAGTTAGAGTTCATCTCGTTGGGATGGTGGCGCAATAAGTGGTGGTGCCACTGAGAGCAGAGGTGGAGCGCCCTGGTCAACAGGTGGTGGCGATGACCAGGGAGGAGATGGAGAGAATGATGGCCAACGCGGCGGCGTTGGCAGTGCAGCAGATTACAAAACATACTTCCCATACTGCTACTGTGTCGACCACAATGGTATATGCACAACAAAATACAAAAGAGCATGTGTCGAGCTATAAAGTAGAAGGAGCCCCACGGGATCGAGCGTTGGAGAGGATGGTCAAGCAACTGCGACAACTACATGCCAAGGTGGATGGTAGACCAACGCGCATGCTCGAGCACATCCCTTTTTTAGGGAGACCTTGGCGGCACATTTAATTTTAGGGAAACTAGCTTGACGTATAACTGATCGACCAACTCGTTGAGACATGTGAGAACGTTTCAGAATATGGCGGTGTTGCATGGTAATTATGACATAGTAAGTTGTTGAGCATTTCTTTCGACCCTGAGGGTAGGAGCACTCGATTAGTCCCACCAGCTTCCCTCGGGGTCGATAAAGGATTTTGAGGACTTCACGGAGAAATTTGTGAATCAGTACGCGAGTGCAATGGCACAAGAGAAAACCTATCTGACTTTGATGGCAATTAGACAAGAAGTTGTTGAAAATGTATGTTGCGTGATATAAACAAACATGCTTGGAGATTCCATCAGCCTAGTACGAGGACAAGGTCAGTGGGTTAATCAGGAGTTTACGAACTGGGCATTGTCGAACTTCTTTGGCCAAGACCCCAACTCGTACATACGATGAAGTGCTGAAGAGATGCAAGAAGTACATTAACTTGGAAGAGACTGAGGTTGAGTTTGCTAAGTTGGAGGAGTTGGCTCGACCCAAGCCAAAGAAAAGGAGGGCAAACTCGCCGAAGAGAGACATAGAAGAGATGGGCAAAGCAGGCAAGGGAGAGGACAAGAAGACAGGTGGGGAGATCGACCTATTCTAGGAGGTAAAAGATTTCATAAGTTCACGTCGATGGGGGAGGTCTTGGTTGTAATCGAGGAAAAACTGGCAGGAGGTTATGTGGTCGAAGTCGAGATTCGAGGGGCCAACCCAGCTGAATTTGAGGAGATATCACAGGTTTCATAAGGATTATGGCCATACAATGGAGGATTGTAGACACCTTAAAAAAGAGATCGAGCGCCTGATTTGAGCGAGACATCTTAATTATCGTCTTTGTGAAATCCTTCTTTATAACATACAAATACGACATGAGTAACTACTCCATCCTTTCTCCGCTTGTTTGAATAATCCTTTCCAACACAGAAACCTTGTCGTTTGCCATATTTTACCAACTAACCCAAGCATCATCCATGAAAATGAACTCTATTCCAATTTGAAAGCACTCCCCATGTGAATCATCAATATTTGGTGAGATTAGATTAATTTCCATCATTCATAGCTTCAATCCTATATCAAATACTAGCACTGTCAAAACGGGCCATGGCCCGCGGGCTGGCCCGTCTGTCCGCCTAAATGGACGGGCTTGGGCCTTTGCTTGGCCAGCCCGTTCAATCGCAGGCCTATTTGGCCCTCCCCGTTCGGCCCGCGGTCTAAAGCGGGTTGGGGCGGGCTGGCCCGCGGTCCATCCCTTTTTTATTATTTATTTCTTTGTTAATTTTATTATTTAAATTTAGTATTTTACTTCTAACTTCTAACTTGCGTCGTTCAAGTTTCAAAACTCTTCACTTTCATTCTACTACGTCTACGTGACCCTAGCCCTCCCGCGCAACTCGTCTCTTTCACGAAGGGCTCCTCGGCTGCGATTTTCATAAAAAAAAAATAAAAAAAAAATTAGATGACAAATATTTAACATCATTACACATGAAGCCTTACTAGTTTATTAATATACTAATAAATATAAGGATAAACAAACCAAAAAAGTATATAAGAGTGCATAATACTAAAAAACCCGCGGGCGGGCCTATTTGGCCCGCGGGCCAATGAGGGCGGGCCACGGGACATGGATTTCCCAGCCCGTAGAAATGCAGGCCATTTTGGCCCGCCCCGTTTGAACCGCGGGACATCGCGGGCTGGACCGGATCAGCCCGTTTGACACTGTTATCAAATACAAACAAAATCTAAAAAAAAAAAAAAAATCTTGAGAAAAGTGTAAAATTTTTAAATAAAAAGGAAGAAGAAAAAATACCTTTCAATTTCAAAGTTAATCTAATCTATGAACTCGTACTCTGACTCTTTCTGGTGATTTAACTTGTTTGCTTGTCCATGGTCTTCATTGATTGACATTTTACAAAATTTTAATCAGTTATATACATTGAAGGTGTATTTTCTTGGCTATAGGGTGCAAGAGGTGGGAAGTGGAAAATGTATTGAAGAAACTATATTATTATGTTGGGTGATTAAAAAAAATGATAAAATTTGGACCATAAGTGTCTATTACATATTAGGGAAAAAAATTTCATGCAACCTATACTTTTGCCATTTTTACAATTAGCAACCTAAACTAGTTTCAGTAGCAAATAACAACCTATACTATTAAAATATCACCGTTTACAACCCCTGAACATAAAACACACGCCGGAAAAAAGCACGCGCCTTGCACACCATTTTTTAAGGACACATTAGTCTTTCTAAATTATTATTAACAATGGCATATTAGGTATCTCACATTCTGAATTGTGAAAAAATTCTTATAGCAGATAACTACTACATAAGTCCAAGTAACATTTTACTATAAAAAGTCCAAGAGTAGGTGTCCAAAAAACAACCTTTTACAAAAAAATCACCTCTTCAGGTGTCTAATTTTCCAGATTCTTACAAATACAAAAGCCAATGAAATAAAATGTGATCAAAACCATAAGCTCAAATATATCATCCAATTTCAGTTTGTTTTTCCCAAACGCAAAAATCACAAAACAAGATTATGCTATACTAGAACTTTCAGAAAAAACAAAAAAACATTCTCACATCTGCACCATTCATGAGGCATTCAATTTAAACATTTTTGTCCCAAATTCCAAATTGATCTTCATCTATTCCCTCAATATCTGGTTTTCTTGTTGCCAAAATACAAATGAAGTAGACAAGAAAATAAAGATCGAAAAAACCATATTACTAACTACATGATACCCAACTAAACGCAATATGATCCACCAAAGGGGGCGCTGACTTCTTGAAAATGAGACATCCTTGGTTGATGAAGTATTCCCTGGAACAAATCCCTTTCCTTTCTTCATGACCTAAATTATTTATAATAAATTAGTATAATATGCACCACTAATGTATATTACTTAAAAAACAGTATGTGAAAATAGATAACACTAACAGGCATTTTGGACACCTCATTTATCTTCTTTTCACTCAAGAACTCCAAATTCCTTTTGTTGCCCTGAAATTTAATTAAAAAAACAAAATCAATTTGTAAGAGTAACCATCTATAATTTCAATGCTATATAGCTCACCACATGATATTGCACTAAGTTTTCTTGGCTCAGTGCTTTTCCCTCCTTGTTTACCTGTTAATGGATAATGAAAATATAGCTTTTGGTACAACTAATTAAAATTATGTTAAATAATAATAATAAAAAAAGTTACCTTGGCTTTTGGTTGGTATCTCTCCACACACTGAGCAGGGAAATCCAATCCAGGATTACATGGTTGTTTTTTCTTATTAAGAGGGCATCCTCTAGCATTGTGGTTTGGCTTATGACAGATTGAGCATGTCATAGAGACCCATTTTCTTCCAATCTTCACTGCTGCATTTTTGCCAATGGTATTTTTAGGTTGTTTGATTTCATCCTATTGCTTCCTTCTAGCATGCTTCTTTGGCCTTCCAGGCATGCTTGTCACAGTAGGAGGCACAAGTGGTTGTACATTGACCTCAGGCCATTGGTCACAAGGGTTAAGAGTGCTCAAGACACTTACATAGCTTTTTAGTACACTATCTTTCTTGTACCAGTGGGAGACATAAGCCTCGGGATTGTGTCCCATAAAATACATCCCTGCAATTGCATGCTCAAAGGGAATTCCGGTAAGCTCCCACTTTCTACATGAACAAGCTTGATCTTTTAAATGTAACTTGAACTTTTTCCCCGAAGAAGCTTCTATCTCAAATTGGTCTTTCCCGTTCCAATGAGCGATATAGTTCATGGACTTTTTTTTTTTAAATCCTCCAACAGCCTGAATATTTTTGGGCAGATATCTTCATGCATATTAGCCACTTGATCTCTCCTTGTATATGTTCGCTTCATGAGAATCAATCTAATTGTTTCCAACATTGACAAAATAGGTTGGTTTCTAGACCTCAAAATCAAAGAATTAAAGCTCTCACAAATATTATTCAACAACATATCACACTTAGGCAGACAACTGAAATGAGATTTGGACCATTGAGTTGCTGGCCTCTGAAGTAACCATTCATATGCAGCTTGATTCCTTGTCTTCAACTCAGACATTGTTGCATTAAACTCTTGGACTCTTGTAGCTCTAGCAGCTCTTCAAAATAGATTCTTCAAGGCTAAACCTTTATGAGTTTGCTTGAAGTTCCTGTAAAGACGTTGGACACAAAATCTGTGTTCACTCCCTGACATGATATTTGCAACAACATCAATAAGACCTTTTTGTTTGTCTGAGATAACTGTCCACTGATAAGTATTGTCTATCTCCAAATCCTGTTTAATCAACTCAACAAACCAACTCCATGTTTTCCTCTTCTCTTTCTCTACAACTGCATAAGCAAATGGGAATATGGAATTGTTCCCATCCACACCTACAGCACTTAACAAAATCCCACCATATGTTGTTTTCAAATGGCACCCATCAAAGCAAATCACTGGTCGACAACCATCAAGAAAACCTTTTCTCAAACCTGCCCAACATATGTAAAATCTTTTGAATTGCGCGACCCCATTCACCAATTTGCTTTTTATTTTCACAGTTGTTCCAGGATTAGACCTTCGGATTTCCTCCGCATATGACCATAGCATCCCGTATTGTTCTGCTTGACTTTCAATGCCTATCTTAGAAACAAATTTCTTGGCCCTATACATTTGCTACCTGTTAAATATCAATTTTTTCTCATGTTGCATAATGGTCATCATCGAATCAATAGGCCATCTTGGATCAGTAAGAAGTTTGTCGTGGTAAGACTCTGCTATCCACCTAGCATTTGCATGGGATACTCTTTCTTTTCTTGGACATCTTTGCCTTCCTTCATAAGTTTGAATTTGCATATTATCTTCATTTTGTACCCGACTAGCATAAACCATCCACGAACAGGTTTCGTGCTTGCATTTTGCTTGCACTTTAAATCTATGATTCACTGTGAATTTGACATCCCTTCCTTTCTTGATTGAATACTCTCAAATAGCCTTTCTAAATGTAACAGTGTTAGGGAAGTACATTCCCAACTCAAATTTCGGATCACTGCCGTCAGCTTGCAAGTTAAAAATTGGATAATCCTTCAAATTTGGACTGCTATTTTGTTTCTCCATAACTTTGCTACAATTAGGTTCAGTTTCTACTTCGTTCATATTCAACCCTCCCCATTCAACTTCATTATCAATATTCCCGTCGAATAACGCATCATCTTCTTCTGACGTTCCACACTCGCTATCCAAAAAAACAATAGAGGAATCGGAATCAGACCCAATAGACTGCTCAAAATCACTATCTGTAAGCTCATCTAAATGATCTCCAAATGCATCAGGTGAGTCATTAGGACCTGAGTTCTCACTAGGACCGCCATTAACTTCTAAATTCATGTCATCGCCAACAAAGTTAAGAGGTTCATATATCTCAGGAAATTCAACCTCAAGTTGTTCACACCTCAACTCACTAACAACATGTTCATGCTCAACAAAGATACTCACCATTTTATCTTCATCAACATGTTTAACCATATTCATCAAATCACTGTCATTTTTCAACTCAAAAAACTGACTACACTCATTAACCCCTTTCTTGCTATATTTAAAAGCTTTTATCCCATCTAAACCTAGGTCCTTAGGCATAGTAAATACCTCCAGCATTGATAACTCATCAGGATCACAAAAATCTATATGATCAACTCTTTTATTCTCCCCAACATAATAAGTATCACTAAGTATTAGAAAATACCCTGAATGGTGCATTTTAATTGTAAAATCATTAGTCCCTGGACCTGCAAGAAGTGGAAAAGCCAAAAAAATAAAATAAATTAAGCACATAGCAAATCCTAGTTCATATGACAAACAACAATATTCAGAGTGCCAAAAAAAAAAATAAAATAATAATAATAATAATAATAATAATAATAATAATAATAATAATAATAATAATAATAATAATAATAATAATAATAATAATAATAATAATAATAATAGAAGAAGAAGATGAAGAAAGAAAAAAAAAGTACCATAATCCACGAGAAGATTTTGGTTTTTATCCTTAATTTTCCACCCCATTTAATTGTCTAATTAATCTTCAGCACACTAACTACCATTCTTCCTTCTATTGGCTGTAAAAGAATGATCAGATGCAAACAAGAGCAACATTCAGAAAGGAATTGTCAAACCCTAGCGATCCATTTAGTGATTCAGTTTCTCCCGCCAAAAGCCAATTAATGACTTTGAAAGACATATATGCCCTTATAAAATGGTGTGCGAGTCATGTTGTTTATTTTTTCTGGCGTGCTCTTTTTGCTGTAGGCCAAATGGGGTTGTAAAAAGCAATTTTTTAACAGAAGATGGCACTCCTTGTTCCACTCTAGATGATATCACTGATTGTATTGAAGAATTTTACTCTCAGCTTTTTACCTCTGAAGGCTCTTCAGGAGGTAACCACCTGTTGAATAATATTAATCCATTCATCACGGCAGACATGAATTCTGAGATATTAGCCCTAGTTGAGGAGGCAGAAATTAAAGAATCTCTCTTCAGCATTGATGGTAGCAAAGCCCCGGGCCTTGATGGTATGACTTCCACCTTTTTCCATTGTTTTTGGGATACTATTAAGGCTGATTTCTGTGCTTCTGTCTCTAGTTTTTTTGAATCTGGTAGAATCCTTAAAAGCTTTAATCACTCTCTTATTACTCTCATTCCTAAAATCCAGAACCCTATTTTTGTCTCTCATTATAGACCTATTAGTCTCTATAGTGTTTTCTACAAGACTATTTCTAAAATTCTTGCTAATAGGCTTAAAAAATTGTTGCCTCTTTGCATTAGTGATAGTCAATCAGCCTTCATTTCAGAAAGGCAAATTCTTGATAATGTTATTATTGCCCATGAATCTTTGCATTTTTTCAATAGGCATAGATCTGGCAATTCTTTTATATGGCTATTAAATTAGATATGTCTAAATCTTTTGATAGGGTTGAATGGCCTTGTGTTAGCCAAATCCTCTGTAAATTAGGGTTTCATTCTTCTTTTATTAATCTGATTATGGCTTGTCTTTCTTCTTCTTGCTTCTCCTTCAATATTAATGGGTCTCCCAAGGGTTTTGTTCAAGCCAACAGAGGTATTAGACAGGGGGACCCCCTGTCCTCCTATATTTTCATCTTGATCTCTGAGATTTTCTCTAGCCTGATTAAGGCTGAAGTCTCAAATGGGAATTGGAAGGGTCTCAAAATCAGTAAAAATGGCCCTAACCTCACCCATATCCTTTTTGCAGATGATACCTTACTTTTTTCCCAAGCCTCTAATGACCAAGCTCTCCTGTTGCTGGAAATCCTTAACCAATACCATCTATTCACTGGTCAGCTTGTCAACCTCTCTAAATCTTCCATCTTCTTTAGTAAAAACACCCCTCCCCATATTCAAAGGCAAATCTGTAACACCCTCAATGGCATCTCTGTCCACACTTCCACTAAATACTTGGGATTACCTCTGGGGTTGGGAATTGGAAGGGTCTCAAAATCAGTAAAAATGGCCCTAACCTCACCCATATCCTTTTTGCAGATGATACCTTACTTTTTTCCCAAGCCTCTAATGACCAAGCTCTCCTGTTGCTGGAAATCCTTAACCAATACCATTTATTCACTGGTCAGCTTGTCAACCTCTCTAAATCTTCCATCTTCTTTAGTAAAAACACCCCTCCCCATATTCAAAGGCAAATCTGTAACACCCTCAATGGCATCTCTGTCCACACTTCCACTAAATACCTGGGATTACCTCTGGGGTTGGTAAAATCCAAAATCGATACTTTTTCTTATGTGGAGCACTAAGTGAAAAAAAGAATTTTGAACTGGAAATCCAAGTTTTTATCACCTGCAGGTAAAGAAGTCCTTATCAAATCTGTGGTGAATGCCTTGCCAATTTATTCAATGACCTGCTTCTTGATTCCAAAAGCCATCAAAGCTAGTATAGACAAACAGTTGCAGAGTTCTGGTGGAGCAACAGTGAGCATAAGAAGAGCATCCACTGGAAACCTTGGAGTATCATCACCTTACATAAGACTCAAGGAGGTTTGGGGTTTCAAGACATCCACATCATGAACAAAGCACTCATCACCAAGCAAATAGGGAGGATTCTTTCAAACCCCAACCTTTTGGTCAGCAAAGTTCTAAAGGCAAGGTACTTTCAGGGTGATAGCTTCTTCAACATTAAAAAAAAGCAGAACAACTCTTGGTTATGGAACTGCTGGTTAGAGGTAAGGGACTCTCTGATGAAGAACAATCAGCATGGAAGATTGAGATTTGATATCAAAAATGGGAGGAATATTAACATCTGGAATCAACCATGGATCCCCTCTATTACTAAAGTCACAAGTGCACAAGGACAGAGCAACCTAACCTGGGTCAGTGAGCTAATAGATGAGACTGGAAGGAGATGGAACATAGACACTCTTCATTCTATTTTTTCCCCCAGAGAATCTGAAGCCATCCTTCAAATCAAAGATCTTGATCCTAATGGTGAGGACAGGCTTGTGTGGTATAGTGATGGCAAAAGTAAACCTCTATCTGTCTCTTCTGTTTACTCAAGCTTAATGAAAGATAAATTGAATACTCTTGACCTGACAGAGAGCAGTAAAGATCAGAAAGCAGTAACTGGGATGAGGAAGAGAAGTTGGTCTCTCATCCAAGGGAAACTGAAGCACTTCCTCTGGAAATGTGTGTCTAACACACTTCCTGTAACTGGCAACCTGTGGAGAAGAAAAATAGCCCTAGACACAACTTGTAAATGCTGTGGTGAAGATGTGGAAACAATAGAACACATTCTTTTGAATTGCCCTGTCTCTATTGTTGTCTGAAAATTGTCACCATTAAGCTGGGATGGTCAATCTTTAGACACTTCTTCATTCAAAGAATGGTGGACTCAAATCTGCTCCCTCAACCACTCTTCCACTTCTAATGATAGGCTTCAACTTACTGTGTACATCCTTTGGGAAATATGGAAAGCAAGGAA
>CACSLK010011299.1:5865272-5876464 GCA_902706635.1 Striga hermonthica | reverse complement strand
AGTAACTGATATAGTGATCTTCGGTACGCCCGACGACGACCCACTTATCTACATGCAAAACAACAGAACGTGGAACTTATTTAACCAAACATAATTCTCTTTCATCAAGAAATAACAAGTGTTATATCCACTAAAGCAAAGCTTAAGTATATAACACCAACATGGGGCACGGCCCTCCTCCGGGTTTTTTCGGCCCATTGCAGACGTCGATCACTCTGATGCCTATCTTCAAGGTGTGGGAGTGACGACGGCGATCCCCGGAGGAGATGTCGGCTCCAGTCGGGCCCAGGAGGCTCGCGCAGCAGTTGCAGTGGCGATGCCACCGCCACCGCCACCAAATCCAACGATGGCGCAAGGAAGAGCGATGGCGCAGGGAGGAGCGCCACCACTGGCAACGACACAAACTCCTAGTCAACAGATGGTGGCGATGACCAGGGAGGAGATGCAAAAGATAGCGGCGGCCGCGGCGGCGCAGGCGGTGCAACAAGTTGCGAGCCACACATCTCATGCCACCACTGCACCGACCACGGTGGTAGGAAGACAAGACGAGGATGTTTCCAGTTATGGAGATGGAGGAGTTGGAAGAGATCGGCGATGGAGAGGATGGCGGAGCAGTTGCGCTTATTGCAGGATAAGGTGGAAGAGAGACCGGAAAGGAGAGCTCGAGGACACCCCTTTTCAAGGGAGATTCTCGCTGCTCCTCTGCCGAATAATTTCAAGGAGACTAACTTGGTGTATGATGGGTCATCTAACCCGTCGAAGCATGTGAGGACCTTTGAAAATATGGCTGTGTTGCATGGATACTCTGATTCTGTTTGTTGCAGGGCATTTTTGTCGACCTTGCGCGGAGGAGCACTCGATTGGTTTCACCAACTTCCCCCCGGGTCGATTGCGGATTTTGAGGATTTTGCCAGCAAACTTACCAATCAATATCCGAGCGCGGTGGCGCAGGAGAAAACGTATTTGACTTTGATGGCGATGAGGCAAGGGGAGAAGGAGTCGTTGAGAAAGTACGTTGCTCGATATAATCAGACGTGTTTAGAGGTGCACTCGGCTTCAGACGAGGTGAAGGTAGGAGGATTGATAAGGAGTCTCCGAGCGGGGCCTTGTCGAACTTCTTTGGCGAAGACCCCTCCTCGATCATATGAGGATGTTCTGAAGCGGTGCAGGAAGTATATTAATTTGGAGGAGATGGAGATGGAGTTTGCAAAGAGAGAGTCGAGACTTGAAAAGGAAGAAGAGAGATGAGTGGCAGAGGAGGCCGATGTTGTTCGAGAGACAAAGATACCACACTTTTATGCCCCGAGGAAAGACATGATAGAGGTCCTCGAGGCCATGGAACAGAAGATGCCTAGCGAGGATGTGACTTGGCCGAAGACGAGGTTTACAGGCCCAATTCGACCTAGGTCGGATATTTACTGTCACTTTCACCGTGATTATGGTCACACCATGGAGAACTGTAGACATTTGAAAGATGAGATCGAGAGGTTGATTCGAGCGGGATATTTGAAAGAATTTGTGTCTCACGATAGGGTGAAAGGGAAAGGAAGGAGAAGGTGTAGGGAGGACTTTGAGGAAAGGAGTGATAGAGATGAGGAGGGAGACGGCGGAGATGGTCAAGATGGTCGAGGAAAGAAGCCAAGGAGAGATGGCGATAAGGGAGGGCATGGAGGAGAAGCCCTGATGAAGAGAGGGACGATTTACATAATTTCTGGCGGGCCAACGGATGGTGACTCGAATAGGGCCAGGAAAGAGCATGCTCGAGCTGTGAAGAGGAAGAGAGAGGAGATGGGGATTACGGCTCGCATGCCAGTGATAAGTATTAAGGCGGAGGATGCCGAGGGAGTGGTCCTGCCACACAACGATGCTTTGGTGATAACCGCGGAGGTCGCAGGCTTCGATGTGAAAAGGGTGTTTATTGATACCGGGAGTTCGGTGGACGTGATGTTCTATGATTGTTTTGTGCAAATTAGCAAAGAGTTGAATACGGAGTTGAAACCGGTGACCACGGCACTCTATGGCTTTAATGGAAGAGAGGTGATGCCGATGGGCGAGGTGAGTTTTCCAGTGGCGCTGGGGGTGGGAGAGCTGAGGAAGGTGCGCATGGTAAGGTTTGTGGTCGTAGGGGCTGAATCATCTTATAACATCATTATGGGGCGGACGAGCTTGAATGTGTTCCAGGCGGTCGTATCCACGTACCACATGACGATTAAATATCCAGTGGGCGAAAACGTAGGGGAGATTGCAGGGGACCAGCTCACTTCGAGGAGCTGCTATCAAACAACNNNNAAAGAAGACACCATGGGGCGGAGATGGACAAAATCATTGAGAAGGAGGTCGAGAAGCTATTGGGAGCAGGGCATATCAAGGAAATCCAGTTCCCCGAATGGTTGTCAAATAAGGTGATGGTGTCGAAGTCGGAGGGGAAATGGAGGATGTGCATTGATTTCCGTGATCTGAACAAAGCGTGCCCAAAAGATCTATATCCGCTGCCTAGAATCGACCAGCTGGTCGACTCAACGGCAGGGTGCGAATTGCTGAGCCTGATGAATGCCTCCCAAGGATATCATCAAATTCCCTTGGCGAGAGAAGACAGGAAGTGGGTGAGTTTTGTAACAAATCGAGGGACCTATTGTTACGTGGTCATGCCGTTCGGTCTAAAGAATACGGGTGCCACATATCAAAGGTTGGTCGATAAAATTTTCAAGGAGCAGCTGGGAAGGAACATTGAGGTATATGTGGACGATATGTTGGTGAAAAGCAAGGAGGAGTTGGATCATGTGTGAGACTTAAGAGAAACATTCCTAACGTTGCGGAGGTATGGGATGAAATTGAATCCTTCTAAGTGCTCTTTCGGGGTGAGGTCGGGGAAGTTCTTGGGTTACTTGGTGACCAAGAGAGGTATTGAAGTGAATCCTGAGAAGGTTCGAGCTGTAATGGAGATGAAGTCGCCGACGAATGTTAAAGAAGTGTAGATCTTATCTGGTCAAATTACAGGGCTGAGTCGTTTCATATCGAAGGTGGCGGAGAAGAGTGGGCCATTATTTAAAACATTGAAGAAGAGTGCAAAATTCCAATGGGCGGAAGAGGCGCAGGGGGCCTTCGAGGAGTTGCGAGGGGTGTTAGCCAACCTTCCCCTATTGGCTAAAACCGTACAGGGCGAGGAGTTGGTGCTATACATTTCTATAGAAGATATGGCGGTGAGCTCGGTTTTTTTACGAGAGGAAGGAGTAGCACAATTTCCTATCTATTACGTGAGCAGGGTGATGCAATGGGCGGAAATGAGGTATTCGGAGATTGAGAAGTGCGCTTTGGCTGTGGTCGTAACCGCTCGAAAGTTGAGACCCTATTTCTTGAATCATAAGGTGAAGGTGCGAACAAATATGCCGCTGGGAGAAACACTTGGCCGACCATCGGTCTCCGGTCAATTGGTGAAATGGGCAGTCGAGTTGAGTGAATATTCTTTACTGTATGAACCAAGGAGGGCCGTAAAGGCGCAGGTGTTGGCCGATTTTATCCAGGAAGACATGAAAGTCGAGGAGGAGTTAGAGGGAGTATGGCAGCTGTTTGTGGATGGATCAGTGGTGCGAAGTGGGGCAGGTTTAGGAATCGTCCTTGTCACTCTTAAGGGCAATTACCTGGAGTTTGCGGCCAAAGTGGAGTTCAAAATATCCAACAACGAAGCTGAGCATGAAACAGTAATCAAAGGCCTGAGTTTAGCCAAGTAGGGGGGAGCTCGAAAAGTACAAGTGCATTCTGATTCTCAACTGGTGGTTGGGCAGTTCCAGGAGGGATTTGAAGTCAAGGAGGACCGGATGCAAAAGTATGTAGATGAGATGAGGAAGTTGAAAGAGGAGTTCGATTCATTCGAGCTGATACAAATTCCTCGAGGAGAAAATGGTCGAGCGGACCTGCTATCAAAAATCGCTCAGAGCTTGGTGGATTGTAAGGGCAGAAGTGTTACTTTATTGCATCTTGAAAAGAGTATAGTCGAAGCAGAAGTGGCGGAGATCGAAGAGGTGGAAGATTGGAGAGCCCCAATCTTGAAGGAGCTAAAAGAAGAAATGGTAAAGGTGGTTAGGAGGTTTTTCGAGCATGGGGGTATTCTTTACAAACGGTCGTATGGGGGACCACATTTGCGGTGTGTTACCAAAGAAGAGGGTCGATATGTGTTGAGAGAGATGCACAAAGGATGTTGCGGTGACCATAGCAAGTCAGGGGCTCTAGTCGCAAGGATTATGAGGGCGGGATATTTTTGGCCAACGATGAGGGAAGTCGCGAAAGGCGATGGTGAACAAGTGCTTGCAATGCCAAAAACATGGCCCTCTTATTCACCAACCGACAGAAGCAATGACAATGATGAGTGCCCCTATACCATTCGCCCAGTGGGGTATCGACCTGGTGGGGCCGATGCCTCAGGGAACCGGGCAGAGGAAGTTCTTAATAGTGGCGGTCGATTATTTCACAAAATGGGTGGAAGCCGAGCCCTTGGCAAAAATAACGGAGGAGAAAGTAATTAATTTCTATACAATAACATCTGCTGTCGGTTTCGCGTACCCAAAGTGTTGATCTCCGACAACGGCACTCAATTCAATGGTAAGTGGATTCGAGCGTGGTGTGAAGACATGAAAATCGAGCAATCCTCCGTTGTTCATCTGCAAGCCAATGGCCAGGTCAAGGTATCCAACCGAATTATACTGAGTGGGTTGAAAACAAAGTTGGAGAAGGCCTCGGGAGCATGGGTCGATGAGCTGAGTTCTGCAGTTTGGGCGTATCGCACTGTTGGGTTTGCCTGTACCGTACGGGTGAAACACAACGAAATAAAATTTTTTTAAAACAAGTATTTATCATATAAATACTCAACCCATACGTACATGTAGCGAATGCACAAATCGTCATCATCTAAAAGCATGTAATAATACAAATTTTTATTTGTTATAAGTAAATTAAAATTTACCTTTTATCTTGAACTCCTTCAAAACCGACGATGTATGAGGAAATCAATTCCCAGTTTGGTAACGATCACTTCTTGTGATTACTCACTTTAGGAATCCAAATGTCTTCCCTCTAATCGTATCCACCTTTTGAACTTCGGTTCCGACAATAGTTTCTTCGCTAGTAAGAACTACTCGGTTTTTCAAGAAGTATAGAATATATATTTATAAGGAAATTTTACAAGAACTTTTTCTTGTTTTATCACTCAACTCTTTGAACGTTTTTTCTCTTGGAAGAACTTAGCCAAAAACTTAGCAAAATAAACATCAAACATGTCCATATTTATACTAATCATTTTAGTATAAAATATTAATATTGGTTAGAATATTTTTCATAAAATATGAAAAGGCTTCAAGAATACTTTTCATAAAATATTAATTCTTGAAGAAGACTATTCCTACCCAATATTGTATTAATAAAAATAAGATTAATTATGTGAATTGGTTAACAACTCCAAACCACCAATTAATTTATTCTTATTAATATTTAATCTTTAATCATATTAAAGACAAAATAATAAAATAATAATTCTTGAAAACATTTTTCAAGACTTTATTATTTTAATCTATTCTTCCATTTCCTTATTTAATAATCTTATTATTATTTGGATTTGAAATTTAAAATCTAATTTTAAATTCCAACTATTAATTAGTAGTTCCATTAATTACTATATTAATATCCCAAATTCAATTAATCAATCTAATTGATTAATTTAATATATTCCTTAAATTGATATCTAATCAAATTAGATTTGTCAATTAATTCTAACTCTTTAGAAATACTATTTGAATTTTACCTTCATTCAAAAATTGGTGTGACCTTTTAGGTTCACAATTAATACTAGTAGTGGGTTTACAACTCTTTGTAGTTTGAGTTAATCTTATTAACTCTTATTCATGAATTAACTCTTTAATTCAAGAATCCACATATCATGAGAACATCTAGCAAGTAGCATGAATCTAGTATTAAGTGAATAGCGAGTAAACCTATTTCAATTACAAGTCCATACATGTAAAATCCTTTCGACATCCAATTTCCCGATTAAATCTTTGGGTATGTTTTTGTCGAAACCCAAATTGATTTAATAACTATGATTCTATTTCAAGTTTAGTAATTCGTTTATGAGTCTCTATTCATCCCGCCTTGGCCAAGGACTTTGAATTACTAACTATGAAACACATAGGAAATTCACTTATCTTCATAAGTGTCGAATCTTTTGTTGGTCACTGACAAATTTCCATACATATTAATATAATACTCAAAATATCCCTTTATACGATTGTGCTAGCAATCAAAAGGATAAATCAAAGTAAAATATAATATGCACAAAGTTACCATCGTGCCTCAAGTCTAAGGATTGATCATGTACTATTGTAACATGAAAATTCTTATTCGACATGATAAACTTTCATTAAGAATTTTCATACGGTCATGTTCAGTGAACTTGTTCTCTAACAAGCACCCACATATATGTATTTGCGTCTCACGCTAATGTTGATGGAATGCAACATTCTTATCTAATAAGCATACATACTATGTGCATGTCTTTTCCGGATTTATTCGATATCCCATCTCGAAACATCCAACGACTTGGAACTGTATTTAAGATCACAGCTTTCAAGATATGTTCCATGATCACCATCTCTATGCGCAACCATATCTTATAGGTATAAGTGATCTCGAGACTTTATCTTAAGTGCAAATATATGATAAATGTTTACTCTTAAAATAAAGTAATGCCTTATTATTTAATATAATTCCAATAGATTGTATTTACAAGTAGAATACGTCCAATCAGATTGGAACGTTGGGTATACTACTCTAACAATCTCCCACTTGCCCTAGTTCCAATCACTCATGTATCTTAGACCCATCTTCTCAAGATGTCCTTCGAACACTTTCTGTGATAAAGGCTTAGTTAAGGGGTCTGCTATATTTTCTGCTGAGTCGACTCGCTCCATTACGACGTCTCTTCTACCAATGATTTCTCTAATCAAATGGTATCGCCTCATAATGTGTTTGGATCTTTGATGAGATCTTGGTTCCTTTGCTTGTGCAATAGTCCCATTGTTATCACAATAAATCGTTATTGGATCAATAACAGATGGTACTACACCCAACCCTTGGATGAAGTTCCTTATCCAAACAGCTTCTTTTGCAGCATCAGATGCAGCAATATATTCAGCCTCTGTTGTAGAGTCAGCAATCGTTTCTTGTTTGGAACTTTTCCAACTAACTGCTGCTCCATTCAGAGTGAATAAGTATCCAGACATGGATTTATAGTCGTCTTTATCGGACTAAAAACCAGAATCAGTAAAGCCTTCTAGTTTCAATTCTCCATTGTCGTATACCATAAAGATATCCTTAGTCCTTCGTAAGTACTTAAGAATCATCTTAACGGCTTTCCAGTGTTCTTCACCTGGATTAGACTGATATCTGCTCGTTACACTAAGTGCATGGGCAACATCAGGTCTTGTACATAACATTGCATACATAATGCTAACAATAGCTGATGCATAAGGTATATGATTCATCCGTTTTCTTTCTTCAGGTGTCTTTGGAGACATCGTTTTAGAAAGTGAAACCCCATGACTCATTGGAATATATCCACGTTTGGATTCTTCCATACTAAACCTTTTTAGTATCTTATTTATGTACGTAGACTGGGATAGTCCGATCATCTTTTTAAATTTGTCTCTATAGATTTTTATCCCTAGGATAAAAGATGCTTCTCCCAAATCTTTCATGGAGAACTGTTTAGACAACCATGTCCGTGTTGATTGTAACATTCTTATATCATTCCCAATGAGTAGGATGTCATCAATATATAGAACAACAAATGCAACTGCATTCCCACTAACCTTTCTATAAACACATGGTTCATCTGGGTTCTTATGAAAATCAAACGTTTTGATTGTTTCATTAAACCGAATGTTCCAACTCCTCGAAGCTTGTTTAAGTCCATAAATGGACCTTTGAAGTTTACAAACCATTTGTTCGCTCCCACTGGATATGAAACCCTGCGGTTGTTTCATATAAATGTCTTCCTTAATGTTTCCATTAAGAAAAGCAGTTTTCACATCCATTTGCCATATCTCGTAGTCATAATACGCAGCTATAGCAAGCAATATCCGAATGGATTTAAGCATTGCTACTGGTGAAAAAGTTTTCTCATAATCAACTCCTTGTTTTTGAGTATAACCTTTAGCAACCAGTCTTGCTTTAAAAGTATTCTCTTCTCCATCTACACCACGTTTTCGCTTGTAAACCCATTTACAACCTATGGGTACAATACCCTGTGGAGGATCAACCAAAGTCCATACCTTGTTTGAATACATGGAGTCCATTTCGGATTGCATAGCTTCTTGCCATTTATCTGAGTCAATGTCCGACATTGCCTCATCATAACTTATTGGATCATTATCCAAAAAGAGTCCCTCTTCTTTGTTCTCTAACAATAGGTACAGCCTCTCAGGCACCCTAGAAACCCTTTCGGATCTCCGAAGAGGTTGTGTTTCAGTTGGTCCAGTCTCTACTGGTATGTCATTTGTGGTAACTTGTGGAATTTCTTGTGGTTCTTCATTAAGTTCTATAACTCCGCTATTCTTTGAGAGAAACTATTCCTCTAAGAAAACAACATTCCTCGAAACAAACTCCTTTTGTTCAGAGGAATCATAGAAATAATATCCAATAGACTTTTTTGGATACCCCACAAATTTACATAATATGGATCTCATATCCAACTTTCCTCCCACTAACTGCCTCACATAAGCAGTACAACCCCATACTCGTAAATACTTGTACGAGGGTGTTTTGCCACACCATATCTCAAAAGGTGTGTTGGGCACAACTTTACTCGGCACTCTATTCAAAATACGTGCTGCTGTTTCTAAGGCATAACCCCAGAATGAAAGAGGTAAACTAGTGGAACTCATCATCGATCGAACCATGTCTAACAATGTTCGATTCCTCTTTTCTGAAACCCCATTGAGTTGTGAGTTCCAGGAGGTGTCCACTGTGAAATAATACCATTATCTCTTAAATAATCAAGAAACTCATTAGTCAAGTATTCACCTCCTCGATCCGATCGAAGAACTTTAATACTACGACCAATTTGTTTCTCCACTTCATTTCTGAATTCTTTGACTTTTCAAATACTTCAAATTTATACCTTAATAGGTATACATAACCATACCGTGAATAATCATCAGTAAAAGTTATGAAATAGTAGTAGTTCCCCTTGGCACTAACATTTAGTGGTCCACATACATCTGTATGGATCAAATCCAACAGACCTTTAGCTCGATCCACTTGTCCAACAAATGGTGATTTTGTCATTTTACCTTTAAGACATGACTCACAAGTAGGCAACCTTTCCTCTCCCCTAAGGTTGAGTATTGTTCCCAATTTGTGAATCCTCTTTTCAGATATATGACCTAATCGAGCATGCAAAGTGTGAATGAACTATGATTATCTAATTCTCTTTTATTTTGTTGAATAGTTAGGATGGGATTTTGTGGTGTAATGGTATATAACCCATTTGTCAAATTTCCGGAATATATAAAAGTTGTATCTTTGAAAATGGAACATCTTCCATTCTCAATAACAAACTTAAAACCTTCTCTATCCATTACTGGAATAGAAATAATGTTTCTTATAACATCCGGAACATACAAACAATTTGTAAGACAAATTTTTACATCATTATTTAAAGCTAGATAAACAGTCCCAATTGCTTTGGCAGCAACTCTTGCTCCATTGCCCATCCTTAGGATTGTTTCATCATCTTCTAGCTTGTTACTTCTTGCCATCATCTGCAAATCATTGCAAATATGTGAGCCACAGCCGGTATCCAATACCCAAGAAGAATCATTAACTGATAAGTTAACTTCAACAACATAAATACCTAAACTTTTCAGGCTAGCAAGATACTCCTTGCAGTTTCTCTTCCAATGCCCAGTTTTACCACAATGATAACATTCATGATTAGACTCAGGATTAACCTTCTCTTTGTTCTTATCTTTGTTGTTATTTTCCTTCTTGTTAGATTTATTGGGAACCTTTCCTTTCCCCTTCCTTTTCTTAGACTTTAAAGACTTTGATCCAGAAGAGGATCCAACAAGAAGCACCAGCTTATCCTTTTTGATTGTGGATTCAGCCGTCTTTAACATGTTCACTAATTCTGGCAGAGAAGTCTCCATATTATGCATGTTAAAGTTAACAACAACGCTGTCAAATGACGATGGCAGAGATTGCAGCATGAGATCCACATAGAGTTCATTATCCATAATTACTCTAAGGGACGAAAGCCTTTCAACAAGAGCTATCATCTTCAGCCCATGATCATGAACTGAAGAGCCCTCAGTCATACGACACCTGAAAAGCTCTTTAGATATCTGATATCTAATTTGCCGCGTCCTATCACCATACAACTCTTGTAGATGAAGGAGGATTTCAGAAGCATTATTCAACAATTCGTTCTGTCTTTGTAACTCATCTGACATTGATGCTAACATGTAGCATCGAGCTTGGAGATTGTCATCAGTGTGACGTAAGTATTCTCCATACTCATCAGATGTCTGATCCTCGGGTGGAGGAGGAGGGGCTTTGTCCAATACATAGTCCCTCTTTTCAGACTGTAGAACAATTCTCAGGTTCCTCAGCCAGTCATTAAAATTGGGTCCAGTTAATTTGTTTTGTTCAAGGATACTTGCAATTGGATTCTTAGCCATTTTAGTAGAATGATCTACAAAAACAAACGAAGCAAAAAATAATCAGACTATGGAATTTATATTCATTTAATATTAGGTCTTTAACATTAAATGTCTCCCACTATTTTACTTAAAACCCCATTTTAATTATGAAAATATAATTTTCATAGTGAGCTTGAAGTCCAATAAAATTATTCCATATCCCAATTTTATGAGTACTCATGAAATAATTCTATCGGTAGTCAACTTTTGACAATTGTATCACTATACAACCTTCAAGATGTTTTGCCTCACTTTTCCTTATATACCTCAATTTTATGACCGTATATATTACTCAGTGTCAAATCAAACCCATCAAACATTCATGATAGTGGCCCACCAGAATGTCCCACGACTCATGGTCAACACAAAGAGGAATCCACCTCACGACTATCTCTATACTTAGTAGGGATCACAGCTTTCAACACAAAACCACCCCACGACTCA
>CACSLK010011299.1:5823096-5853240 GCA_902706635.1 Striga hermonthica | reverse complement strand
ACAAAAATAATTTATCGCTCCACTTGGGGAGGTTAGAAGGGATGTTGTTAATGAAAAGGGCACCATTACGACTTTTCAGGTAAAGGCCTCGACCTTGTTTCGAAAGACCATAACAATAATGAAAGAAATCTAGATCAAATCGACCCAAACGGATATGGCAAAGAATAATGAAAACGTTCATGAAACGGATAGCATTGGGAGGAAGTTGATGCAGGGGGAGCGAGAACCACTCGCAAATGCGAAGTAGCTCGGGACTCAGGGGAAAGCGGAGACCAAGTTTGAACTGAATCTCGAAAAAAGTGTAACAATCCTGTGGAGGGCGATCGTATTTATCTGAGGGAGAAAATCTAAGGAACGCCCAACCTAGAGGTTGGCCGATTTTTTCAGGGTTGAACCAGGGATGAGAAAGGGAAGTAGAAGATGAGCGCTTGGAAAGTTTTTTGGTCGAGGACTGTTTAGGTGGAGAATTTGAAGGGGGAGGAGCAGTTGGCTGCGGAGAAATAACCTCGTCCTCCTCTGGCTCGTCTAGCGCACCGAGAGGAGGTCGACGGCTGCGGAGGGGAATGTTATCCATGGTATCCCCGGAATTTGAAGAAGCGACGCGGGCTGTGAAAACACGGGTAGGAACTGTATCGCCGGCGAAGGATGGAGAGGGGAACAGCTTCGAGCGCAAAGGGCAGTATTTCAACCGAATCAGAGGAGGTCTCAGAGTCTGAAAAGAAAATCAAAACAAAGACAAAAAAAAAACAATATAAAAAAGAAGCCGACGCAAGGAAGACATGGGGGAAAAGAAAAATTAGGGTTTCCAGAGAAGGGCAATCCAAAAACCAGAAGAAGAATTCGAAAGGTATGGGGGCGGAAATTTAAAAAATTTTCAGAGGAGAAACAAAATCCACAACATCCAATAAGCAGACGAGAGCATTCAAAGTACAAATTTAACACAAGACACGCCAATTCAGAATAACTCAGCAGACAGATCGAGAGTACTCAATATTGAAAATCCAGGAACGCACAAAGTAGAACTACAAAAAGCACAAATTCAAGTGTGGAGAGACTTACTCATAACCGGAGTCAACAATCGAGAGAAGTTCGGAAGAGCGCAGGAGAAATCGCTGAGGAAGCGAGAATTTTTGCAGAGGACGTCTGGGTACAGAGGAAGGCAAAATTGGCGAGGGTGAAAAAAGTTGAAAAATACGCTAAGTATAGAATTTATACCTTGGAAGATTAAAAGGTTGAAAGATGAAAGCCGTTGGATTATAGCTAGATCCTACGGTGGGAGGTGTTAATTCTCGCGGGGTTCAAAACGGACGCATTAGACGAAGAGGTGCAATAATTAAAGCACCTGACACCTATAGCAGGCGCCTGACACATGCACCAGGCGTGACGCGTGGCAGAAAAGCAGGCCCGACAGAAAGGACTTAAAACAGACGACTTTACTTCTGGCAATTAATGGGAAATTATTTGAAAATGTGAGCGGGAAACCTATTATCTGGTCGATATTGAATGACGAATCATCGAGGAGGTCGATAAATACCAATTCACTCTTAGATCGAGTCGTCCAGACTCGACCAGAGTGGGGGGGACTAGATGATATGGGATATTATATACTCAAGAATAAACCGGCCTACTGGGCTGGTCGAGAAGGCTAAACCAAGGGGAAGCCAAACCAAAAGGGCGGGAAGACCGAATATTCAGATAATCGACCAGATGCATCGACCAGACGCATGATCGAGCAAACTACTCGACCTCGGCAGGTCGATCGCTTCGAGGAACCCACAGTCGACCTAGTTGTGGGCACGTGTACCGTAGGCGCGCGTAAGAGCCTCTAACTGAAATCTCCAGAGAATATTTACCCCATGTGCTGGGGGAACACGTGTCGACAATGTATTGGGTGATGGTGATAACCACCTCTGACAACCCCCAACGTCCTGCGCCACCCCTGACATGTGCGCGGCATGTCAGAGTACGGACGGGCAGCTTGGGCAGCCAGCTCACCTCATCCGGGCAGCTCTTAGGGCAGGTATCTCACCCTTATATAAAAGGGGTGAGCCTTTCTCCCTTAACACATTCTATTCATCACTCAATTCCAGTATACTCATACACATACTGACTTAAGCATCGGAGGCTCTTCACCGGACCCAACCCCCGGTGTGAGAGTTATTTGCAGGTTTCCAGCGTTCTACCGGCGAGGACAAGAACCGATCTACTCCAAACCGGACCCGGACGCTTACACTTGCATTAGGTTCTATCTTACAATATTGGAACCACACAATTCTCTCTCTTATTCCCAAGTGTCAGGTGCCTGAATCCCTTAACCAGTTTAGACCAATTAGCTTATGCACAGTGATCTACAAAGTGCTGTCTAAAATCCTTGCTAAAAGGCTCAAATCTTGTCTGGATAGCTGTATTAATAATTCTCAATCAGCCTTTCTAAAAGGAAGACAACTATTGGACAACGTAATCATAGCTCAAGAAGCTTTTCACTTCCTCAACAGACACAATTCAGGTAAAAACTGGTTTATGGCTCTTAAATTGAATCTTATGAAAGCATTTGACAGAGTGGAGTGGCTCAGCCTTAAACAGATCATGATCCAAATGGGGTTCTGCAAGGAATTTGTTAAACTCGTTTTTGTTTGCATATCAACCTCCACTCTATCCTTTAAAGTAAATGGCACAGTCTGTGGGTACATTAAACCTTCAAGGGGGCTTAGACAGGGAGATCCACTATCTCCATATTTATTCATTATTATTTCTGGGATGTTGTCTGCTCTTATTGTGGAGGCTGTAAACTCTGGTCAGCTGCATGGTTTAAAAATTTCTAGGAATGGACCTCTTCTTTCACATCTGGTCTTTGCAGATGATTCTCTACTCTTCTGCAAAGCTGGAGTAGATCAAGCAGAGGTTATTCTTAATCTGCTGGCAAAGTACAAGCTTTTCACTGGTCAATCAGTTAACTTGCAGAAATCTGCTATTTTTCTTTTAGCAAGAATACTCCTCTACACATTCAACAAAGAATCTGCTCATCTTTTCATGGTGTTCAATCCCATAGATCAACCAGATACCTTGGGTTACCCCTTGGTATTGGAAGGTCTAAGAAGGAGGTTTTTGATTATTTGCTGGTGTCCATTCAGAAGAAATTGCAAAGTTGGAAATCAAAGCTTCTATCTCCTACAGGCAAGGAAGTGTTATTGAAGGTTGTCATACAAGCTCTCCATGTATTCACAATGTCATGTTTTGTGCTGCCACAGTCCATCTGCAAGGAAATCTCAAGGATGTGTGCTCATTTCTGGTGGAAATCTAATGAGGAGAAATCTTCTGGCATCCATTGGAAGAGCTGGAACAAATTGACAATTCCCAAACAGTATGGTGGTATTGGCTTCCATGATGTTCATCTCTTTAACCAAGCTTTAATATGTAAACAGCTTTGGAGAATCTCTTCCCAACCAGATCTGCTTGTGAGCCAAGTGTTGAAAGACAGATACTATCCAATTTCCTCCATTTTTCATGCAACGAAAACTCCAAAAGGGTCTTGGCTTTGGAACAGCTGGCTTGACACTCTCCCTATTTTTTCCAACTGGCTCAAGACTGAAATCAGAAGTGGTGAGCAAACTAGGATTGAAGACTTTAATTGGGTCCCATCTCTGCCCAAGACTAACCCTGAATTGATGGAACTGGCCAGAGGACACCTCATTTTTGTGAAGGATCTTATGATTCCTGATGGCTCAGGATGGAACCAATGGCTTGTCCAACAGGTGTTCTCTGCTGAAGATAGTAAAGCAATCTTAGCTATCAATACTCTGAAGGCTGGAGAAAAGGACAGGTATTATTGGGGGCTGGACAAAAAGGGTAAATTCTCAGTTTTTGGCACTTACAATTTTCTAGCAAAACAGAAAGCTCTTAAACTTGATCAACCTGAAAGTAGCTCCTCTAGCCAAAGCTTGCAGAAAACTCTTCTCAGAAGTTGGTCCTTGAAGATTCCAGGAAAAATTAAGTTGTTTATCTGGAGATGTCTTCATAGTTCTTTGCCTGTTCTGACCAATCTGAAGAAAAAGGGACTTGATGTTGATATCTACTGCAGATGTTGTGGTGAGGAGCCAGAAACTGTTGAGCACCTTCTACTTAATTGTTATAGAGCCAGAACCCTTTGGAAGCTAGCACCTGTTTCTTGGGAGGGACTCCAGCATCTAACTTGCTCTTTCAAAAGCTGGTGGCATCAGTTGTGTTCACTGCGAAAATCAGCCACTGCCTCCTTTAGAATCCAGCTCACCACCTACTTGTTATGGTGGTTGTGGAAGACGCGCAATACATGGATATTTCAGAAGTCACTCCCCCCGGTTCACTTGGTGATCAAAATTGCCCTAGCAGAGTGGCGGGAATTTTCTTCTTTGTCCTAAGTTGGTTTGTTTGCAGCCTTTTTTTTTTCCCTTTCTTTTGAGTTTGATTATAGAAGTGCATTCTAGGCCATTTGGTAGTGGAATGGGCTTCTATAGTTGGTTTGTAAATATAGTTTGGTAGTTGTTCTAGGCCATCTTATTGATGTGCCTCTCAGTTTTATTTCCAGTTTATTGGGTTTTTCCCCGCCTGTATTAGAACATTGTTCTCGTTTGAGTCATGTATAGCCTTCTATCGTTTTGAAAAAAAAAGAAATGTAAATTATTTAACAAATCTATGCTAATATAAAAAGGTTGTTGGAAAAATACTGAAATAGAAAGTTCGACTAAATAAATAAAGGATTTGACTTACTAATCTAAGAAATTATTTAAAAATCAATTTAATTTTTTTTAATAATTAAAGAGTTAAAATCAGATTAGATAATCATGATACCAATCTCTACAAGTTCGTATGTGGTTGCTTTGACTAAATCAATTACCTTAAGTATTGCAACTATTAGATGAAATGTATTGTATAGATGCAAATATTTTTCTTTCATTCTAATATAGTGCGGATAAATAATTTATAAAGAGAAAAAATGTTCACATTCTTTTTCTTTTTTTAAAAAATAATTTGAAATGTGATAATATATATGTTACGTTGATAAGATCTTTTTGATAAAAAAATTTATATTAAAAATTTCACTTTTGAAAAATCAGTTCATATAAATCATCATGCCTAACTATTAGGATCAATTATGGCGATTTAAGTGTTGATATCCGAGTTAGCCAGGAATGAACCGAATAGTCATCGCCTCCCAAGACCCGAGATGAGGGCCCGGTTCAGCACAGAAGTGTCGAGCTGAATTACAGAATTAAGTAACCAGGACCACCACAGGAACATTTTTCGAGACCGGCACCGGGCTCAGTAAATGCACGAGTCGACCTCGCTGGGTGCCGGGCTGAAAGAGAGATCCTGGGTGTCCCATAAGCATATTCAAAAGAAGTGCCGACCTGGAGATCCAGAGCGGCCATCTCGAAGGCAAGTACGGGGCTCGGTAACATTAAAATATTCCCACTTGGAAGGTTATCATTGGACGATGGGACGGAATGTCACAGTCTACTACCATACATCAAAGCTTAGTCAAAAAGCCTGCCAGCATTAAATCCCCCCCATGCCTGACAGGCAATGATTGAAGAAACCTCAAATCGAATTAAATAAACTGTCAGAGAGACGCCGAACTGCTCTGCGGAATTACTGTACGACAAGACTGGTGAACAGTACCTGAACAGTACCACATTTAAGGATACTATAAATAGCAACTCACTTCATTTATTTTGGGTTGTTTAAACTCAACTAACTCTACCTTCTTTCTACTTTCTCTCTCTAAGAATTGTAAGAAAACCTTGTAAGAATTGCAAGTATATCGTAAGTGCTGACGTCGTACGGGAGGCCGACCTTGCGATCGCTTAATAAAATCGTAATTAGCCTATATCTTTCCTTTGTTTTCAGTCCCGCACTTTCATTATTTACTTTTTTAACCATTGACCGAAAACGCTCGTCAACAGTTTGGCGCTAGAGGAAGGGCACCATAAGTTACTTGGTGTCAACATTTCGATCTTGTGAAAACACCACGTCGCATCTCTTTCTTTTCTAATCAATTTTACCCCTAGGCTCGACCAAAGATGGCTTCATCTACTCACAACGGGTCAACCCAACAGTTCAGCGCCCAATCTCTTCGGCGCAACGACGAAGAGACCTCTCGCTGTATCCAGCAAGGGACTCAAGCTCCTGTCCCTCCAGTTCCTACCTTTGCTGCCGCCATACAGCACCCTGATGTCCTCAAGGCCCTCGAGGGAGTCTTTGCCAAGGCACTCGCCAGCCAGGCACCCGGGGGGAACGCCGTGGCAGCCACGGAGAACCCCGGTAACACACTGCTCTAGACCCCCGACAAGGAGGCCGGGGGGCAGAAGAAGGAAAAAACCCACAAAATCCAAGACGACGGCTCAATTTCCCAACCCTGAAGCCCTGAACCGTCGGGAGAAAAGTACCAGACCGACGCTCACCGAGCAGACTAGCGAAAGCCAACCAGACCGGAGCCTGCAGGTCATTCGTCGCTCCGTCTACCAGCGCCTAGTTCACAAGACCCAGGCCAACCGCGACCTTAAGGAGGTCATCGAGCGAGGAAAAACCATTGGGCGCGACGCCGACAAGGTCGCGGCCCTCAAACATAGAATTGTCGAGCTAGAAGGTCGGCACTCCGCCCGGAAAAAACTGTCACCACCTCCCTTCTCACGACCGACTCCTCGGGTCTTAGATCATGCTTCACCCCTCTCCACTGACATCTTGTATGAGCCTGTGCCCAAGAAAATCAAGGTGCTCCAGCTCGGACTTTACGATGGAAGTTCAGACCCAGACTCTCATATCGGTCTCTATACCTCTTGGATGGATCTTCACGGCGCTACAGACGCTCTACGCTGCCGCGTGTTCTCTTTGACACTGGGGCCTAAGGCACAGAGGTGGTATCACTCCCTATACCCCCACTCCATCTCCACCTGGGGGCAGCTCAGATCGGCGTTTCGGTCACCCTTCATCGGATCGCAGATCAATCTCGTCCCCAAGGAGTCCATTACCAATATTGTCAGGAGAGGACGAGAGTTTGAAGGACTATATCGCTCGATTTAATGATTGAGTTCAAAACATGGAGCAATGTCACCCTGAGGCACTACTGATCTTGGCACAGGCCGGACTGAAGCCAAAAACGCTGTTCAAGTGGTCCCTGAGCCATAACAAGTCAACCACATACCAAGAGTTCCTCGGAGCCCAAAACTATATCATGGTCGAGGAATCTTCGTCTATCCCGTTACTGGACGCTGCGCCGAGCAAAGAAAAAAACAAAGAGAAGTCAGGGAAGCTAAGTAAATCGTTTGCTGAAGTCCGGGCCATGAGGAAGCATAGGGCTAAGGAGCTCATGGAAAGCTATCAGGGCATCTTCTCAGCAGGTGTCGTGGCAGTCTACAAGGAGATCAAGACGAAAGGGTTACTACCTGACCCCAAGCCGATGTTTACCGACAAAGACAAGGTAGACAAGTCCCAATACTGCACCTACCATAAAGCGCACAGGCACAATACCGATCAGTGCCGCAACCTGATCTCGGCGCTGCTCAAGCTGATTTATGACCCACAGGTTAAGAAGTTTACCCACTCTAGGGAGAAGAGGAAGAAGGGAGACCGTTTTGAGGACGGCCTCGACAGCGACGAAGATGCCGACGTGAACCCTCGGAGGAAGAAACCGCAGCAGCGCGGCCCCAATGAGATTTTGACATTCAGCCCGGCTCATCAGAATAAGGCTGGCACCTCCCGGGGTAGAAAAAGAGATCGGTCCCCACAGTCGGGGACCGACCAAATTAACTTTCCACCTTGGCGCGTCAACACTAGTCGAGGTGAATCCCTCTTTTCGAAGAGACAGACTAAGGCTTATGCCCGGCAAGCCTATTACGCCGAGCAGAGGGTAATGCACGCCGGGAGCAGACTGACAGCTGAGCCGACGCCTAACAAAATCTCCTTCACAGACGGAGACGCCTTCATCTTCGACCATCCCCACTTTGACGCCTTGGTGATCACGGCCCCAATAATTGAGATAAAAAATCATCGTATAATGGTCCACACCGGGGCCTACACGAGCATCCTCTACTATAGCACATTCAAGAAGATGGGGATCGACAGAAAGGACGTACAACACTGCCAAGAGCGGATCCAAGGGTTCAATGGGCAGATGACGACACCCGTTGGCCAGGTCATACTGCCGATCAGGTTCAGGGAAAAAGGACAACCCACGCGAACGATATTGGACACTTTCAAGATCGTGGACTGCCCGAGTGAGTACAATGCCATCTTAGGCAGGACGGCGCTTTACAAATTGAGAGGTGTCGTCTCCATTTTCCATTACTCCATCAAGTTCCCGACCTCAGATGGGGAAGGGACCCATCGGGGAGACCAGAGAGAAGCGCGAGAATGCGTCTTGACCGTCCTGCGAACGGAAATAAACGCGGCCGACTCTGTTCCCTATGCCGAGACGGGAGCAGCCGAGCTCACCGTCTCCTCAGAAAATCAGTCGGTCCTCTCTGACGCAGGTGTCACGATGGCGCAGGGGGCAACCGCATGCTGGAAAACCAGACAGGTTCGCCTCCCCCAATCGTGTCAAAATGTCGGCCTGATCGGCGGAGGGACCGAGATGGAAATCGAATCAGAGATAGCTGATGACCACTTAAACCCGAGTGCTGAGTTGGTTCACCCCGGCCTGGGGGACGACCGCATGCTGGAAATCCAGATAGGTCCGCTCCCCCTGGCTGGCAGCGATGCCGACCAAGCAGGGGAGTCCGGGGTCGATCTGGACCAAGACAGGGGAAGAAGGACCGACAAAGAGCCGGTCACGGAAGAGGACGAGCTCAACCCCCGTACAATGTTTGAAGAGAAAAGGGGAACCAAAAGGGCCGAGCCTATGGCCGAAGTTGAAATCATCTTCATCGACGAGGAGACTTGTCAAAAGCAACTCCAGATCAGCAGTAAATTGTCGGTGCCGCTAAAGGCCGAGCTGACCAAATTCCTTTGGAAAAATGCGGATGTCTTTGCGTGGACCCCTAAAGACATGGTCAACATTGACCCGAAGGTCGTTCTGTAGGTCGACCCCACGGTCCGGCCGGTCATGCAAAAGCGAAGAAAGTTGGGCCTAGACCGACAGCAGACACTCAAAGAAGAAGTGATCAAACTGAAGGACAATGAGTACATTCGAGAAGTCTGGTATCCGAACTGGGTTGCCAAACCCGGTGCTCGTAAAAAAGGCCAGTGGGGCATGGCGCCTTTGCATCGATTTTTTAGACCTCAACAAGGCATGCCCCAAAGATAGCTATCCCTTGCCCCACATCGATTACATGGTCGACGCCACCTCGGGGCACGAGCTGATGAGCTTGATGGATGCGTACTCCGGCTACAATCAGATTCTAATGCACCCGGACGACAAGGAACATACCTCATTCTATTTGGCGCGCGGGCTGTATTGTTACACCATGATGCCGTTTGGACTGAAAAATGCCGGGGCCACCTATCAATGTTTAGTCAATATAATGTTTTCTAGTTTGATAGGTGTTAGCATGGAAGTGTATGTAGACGATATGCTAGTTAAGTCCGTGTATGCATCCGACCATGTAAATGATCTTAATAAAATGTTTTCTATTTTGCGTGATTATTCCATGAAATTAAATCCCAAGAAATGTACTTTTGGCGTCGACTCGGGAAAACTCCTGACCTCAATCAAAAGAGTCCAGAGTCTGACCGGCAAGCTTGCCGCACTCAGCCGATTCATCTCAAAGTCGACAGACCGGTGTAAGTCGTTCTTCGACGCAATCAAGAAGAATCACAAATACAAATGGACCCCGGAGTGCCAATGAGCATTGGAGGCTATCAAAGAAACCTTGTGCGGGGCTCTAACAATGCAAAAACCCCGACCTGGAGAGATGCTCTTCCTCTATCTGAGAGTCTCCGAAGTGGCGGTCAGCGCCGCACTCATCCGAGAGGACGAATCCTCTCAGCATCCAATTTATTACGTAAGCAAGGCACTCCACAATGTCGAGCTGCGATACCCGCCAATGGAGAAACTCGCATTCGCCTTAGTGACTGCCGCGCGAAAACTAAGGTCGTACTTCCTTGAATATTCAATAGCCGTCCTCACCGCCTACCCACTAAGGCAAATCTTTCACCGGCCAGACATGTCAGTCCGGATGGTGAAGTGGGCAGTGGAGTTGGGACAGTACGACATCCATTACCGACCCCGAACAACAATAAAGGGGCAGATATTATCGAATTGCATAGCCGAGTTCACATTGGGACTTGAAGAAACAACAAACGAGCAGCCGTGGGTGATGTACGTGGATGGATCCTCTACTGCTGGGCGAGCAGGCGGAAGAGTCATCCTTGTAGATCCCCACAAGAAGCTCTTTTGTCATTTGATACAATATCTCTTGTCGGCGATGAACAACGAAGCCGAATATGAATCATTACTATCTGGGCTCGCCCTGGCAGAGGCCATGAGCCTAACTGACCTCACCATATATTCAGACTGCATGCTAATGGTCAAGCAAATATTCGGAGAGTTTGAAGTGAAGGAACCAAGGCTGGTCCCGTACCTGGGACTGGTGAAGAAGAAGTTGACCAAACTCCAGACTCGAATAGATCACATTCCCGAGACAGAGAACGTGCAAGCCGACGCCCTGGCCCGCCTCGCCTCAAGTGCCGGGGTAGAAAGTGTCGAATATGTCTAAGTCGGACACAAGGAACAGCCGTCAGTGCTCGGCACCTCTATGCTAAGTGCTGGGCAGGGTGTAGAAAACTAAGACCCGGGCTGGATGGTCCCGATCTAGATGTATCTCGAGACCGGTGCATTGCCGTCTGACCCAAAATGGGCCAGATAGCTTCGTACTCGGGCAGCTAGGTTTACGATCGTGGCCAGAGAACTGTTCAAGTGGGGTTACTCGGCACCTTTACTCAAATGCATAGATGAAAAAAGTGTCGAGTACATATTTAAAGAAATCCACGAAGGCGTGTGTGGGAACCACTCAGGAGGATACGCCCTCGCACACAAGGTCCTCAGACAAGGCTACTACTGGCCAAGCCTGAAGAAGGACGCCCTGGACTTAGCCCGAAAATGCGCACAATGTCAAACCTTTGCGCCCAACATCATCCAACCGTTGTAGCCCCTGAAGTTAATTCTCAGCCTATGGCCGTTCGCTAGGTAGGGTGTCGACCTGGTCGGCCCCCTACCCACCGGAAAAGGCGGGGTGAAATATGCAGTGGTCGCTGTGGACTATTTCACGAAGTGGGCGGAAGTCGGACCACTCGCCATGATCGACTTCTTATGGAAATCCATCATATGCTGATTTGGAGTGCCGAACTCGATAATCATCGACACGGCACACAAATCCATCATGTTGCAAAGAATACAACATCAAACACTTTTTCTCAACACCCTACCATTCCCAAATCAAATGGTCAGGTCGAGGCCATAAACAAGATAATCAACCAAGGGCTCAATGTCCGGCTTGAAGCCGCGAAAGGGACCTAGCTGGAAGAACTCCTGGGCGTGCTTTGGTCCTATCACACCACAGCCAGGTCGTCAACCAGTGAAACGTCGTTCTCCCCAGCGTATGGGTCCGAGGCGATGATACCCGTCGAGCTCGGCGCCCCAACATTCCGGGTAACCAATTTCGAGGAAGAATCCAATTCCGAGTCACTAAGAGCCAACCTGGACATAATCGATGAACATCGGACACAGGCCGAGCTAAAAAACGCGGCATGCAAGAGGCGGAGCGAGAGATACATCAATTCCCAAGTCAAACCGCGCTCATACCAGGTCGGCGATTTGGTACTCAAAAGGGTAACGGGGCCTATCGCCTCGAGCACTTTATAAATGGGAAGGACTATATAAAATCAGTGAAGTCCTCCCGCATGGGGCCTACCGCCTCGAGCACCTCGACGGCACCCCCCACCAATACCCATGGACCTCGTCATTCCTGAAAAAGTTCTACCAATAAGTCTAGGGTAATCCCTTGTCATTATTTTATTGTGTTTTGTAAAGAAGTGACAGACCCTGTAAAGAAAATGTAATTTCTTATTATCATTTTCGGTAGATAGGAAGCTAGGGCATAGATCGAGTCGAAGCAGCGTAATTAAACGTAAGGAAAGAAGTGTGGGCCGGGACTAGTACGATGGCCCGGTCAGCACTAGCGGAGTTCAACTAGGAAGCCCGGTCAGGCCAATAATACCACCTAGTCCGAACGCGAGATCGTTCCGGTAAGCTGCCATGTAATTACGTACCGTTCGGGTCAGTACGATGGCCTGGCCAGCACAAACTGGGCTCAACAAAGTAGCCCGGTCAGGCCACAACGCCAAAATGTAAGAAATGAAAGAACGAGCTCAAGCGCGTAGCTCGACCAGGCCAAACCGCAATCCGACTCAACCATGAGATCAATCTCGAGGCTCGGCCAAGTAATAAGCAAGTGTCGAGCTCAACCATGAGCTCGGCCTCGTAATTAATAAGCACCGAACCCAATCTCGAGGCTCGGTCATGTAATAAGCAAATGCCGAGCTCAACCATGGGCTCGGCCCCGTAATTAATAAGCACCGAGCCCAATCTCGAGGCTCAGTCATGTAATAAGCGAATGCCGAGCTCAACCATGAGCTCGGCCCCATGATAAACAAGCGCCGAGCCCAATCTCGAGGCTCGGCCGAGTAACAGGCAAGCGCCAAGCTCACCATGAGCTTGGCCCCGTGATTACTAAGCGCCAAAGAGCCCGACACTTCAAACAAAACACGAAGTTCGGTAGGGCGAATAAAGCAAAAAGAACATAACAAAACAACTCGGCAATCGCTAGAAAGGGAACACCCTTAAACCATTCAAAAATAAAAAATCCATTAAGAAGATAAGATTCATAAAAACGATACGAGTGTTTAGGCCACATCCGGTCGGCACAACGGCACGCAGACCGGCGCAAACAAAATACTTGGTTCAAAATAAAATCCACAAAACATGTTCAAAACCACACCCAGTCGAAACCACAGCATGCAGGCCGACAAAATAGCCAAAAAGCAAACTACGCGTTGGGCTCCAAGGGTCGCCGCTCGGCCACAGGTTTGGCCTCCTTGTCTACCCCCGAGGTGCTGGCCCCGTCACCATCTGCCTTCCTCGCCGCCTCAGCATCGGCCGCTGCCTCCTCAGCCTCCTCTATCTCGCCGACTACCGTCAGAACGACACCGGGACGTGGCTGAAATTCAGGGTCAGGGTCGGCCTCGGGCATGAATGCCTCGTACGCTGGCAGCAGTTCTCCGGGCGCAAGGTGCCACGGCATGGTGGATAGAATGGCGCCAAGTCCTTGGAAACCGACGATAACATCATTAGCCCAACCCCGGAGTCGGCGGACTACAATGGATTCATCCTCGTCCACCTCGCAGACCAGCCCCTCGTACTCGACGCCGAGCCGCACCGCCTTTTTGCAGAGTATGGTCCTGAAATCCTCCAGGGAGAGCACCCCTGCGTCGAGCCGCTGGAAAAACCAGTGAAGGTTGAACACGGCTGACATGTCCATACACTCCCTTATCTCCTCAAAGTACTGGACCTGTACTTCGTGGAAAGTTTGGGGACGAGGCAAGGCGATGGGCTCGCCATCGATCTGTTTGGCGGCTTCTTTGAGGAGTGTGACCTGGGAGGACATTTTATTCCCATACTCCACGAGCTCGGACCTTTGCTCCTTGTGCTTTTTGACGAGGGCGGCGGTGTTGGCAGCATGTAACTCCGCCAAATGGGCAAGGTCAGCCTTGTGCCTCACCTCTAATTGGCCATCTCTTCAGCCTGGCGTTTGTCACCCTCGGCAAGCTCAGCAAGGCTCCGCTCCAACGTGGCTTTCTCCTCGCCACCCTCTCGCGGGCCAAGTCCTCCATGGCCTTGGCGGCAGCCTCCTCAGCCTTGGCAGTCGCCTCCTGCTGAAGGACGAGCTCGGTCTCAAGCCTCCCGATGCGGCTAACCTCATCCTTCAGCTCGTTGACCCTCCCTTTGTAGATGGCCAGGTCCTCCTCGGCCTTGTCGCAGGCGGCAATTTCCTTATACATTGCCTCGTGGGCATGCATGAGTTCTACCATGGCCCAACCCATCATCGCCACAAAGTGCTGGATCAACTGGGGAGGGGTGAGCATCCCAGTCTCCACCTCGACAACAGGGGTCCAAGCCGATAGCACAGCTTTCGCAGCCGACATCACCTGTGGCGGGTGCTCGAATTGGTTCGATAGGTTAAACAGAACTGCCGCACTTGCATCGATGAACCACCAGTCTGGGAAAAGGGGAAGATTCTTTGAAAGTGACATTCGCCTCTCTGGATTCATCGGGACATAAGTGGAAGCCCCGACCTGATGCACGAGCGCCGACCCCTCGTGGATCAGACCGGTAGTTGCCTGCTCGGCCACTGGTTCATCAGGGGCCAGGCTGGTAGTTGTCTGCCCGGCCCTCTTCTTCCTCAAATGGGACGAGGGGCTGCCTTACTCATCCTGAGAGTCGGCGTTGGTCCGGCCCAACTCTTCTTCTTCCTCTGAGCCTCGGCCTCGCGGTCAACCCTGCCGTCACTGCAGGTCGGCACAGGGCCGCGGCCACCGGCGCGGCCACCCGTCACTCTACCTCGGCCCCTGGTCCAGCTGCGAGTAGCGCCGCCAACTGGTGCTATCGGCGCCGGGGCTATCGGTTCTGAGCTGGTCGGAGTTGGAGGGATAGCGCCAGATCCGCTCGCGGAGGTCGAGCCTGACGCTTTCTTCTACGACTTCATGAGGAAGGACATTCAGCTCGCCATTTTCTACCTCTCTTTCAGCGAATTGGGGTTGGCATGCGCGTTCTTGTTGGCCTCCTTCACAGAGCGGTGTCCGCACACCCGTTTCAGTGGATAATAAACTGGCGAAGCAAAGGTAGGCATAAGTACCGGGCTCGGAAACATATACTAAGTAATAAAGTAAAAGTGAGCATACCCGGAGTAAAGTAGCCGCTCTTAGACTCAGAACACAGCCCGTGAGTGAGCAGAGACTCTTCCAAAACGAGGTCGCGATAGAATATCTCGTCCTCGTCAAGTGCTAGTAAAGTGCCGATCTTCTCAGCGAGACCGTCACCGATATCGACACGCGGATTATGGACTGAAACAGAAATATCGACCTGTTAGCACAGAGAAAAAGCACATAATTAGAATAAATCAAAGAAAATGGAAAAGGACTCACAGGGGCCCGAAATAAAGCAAGTGAACGGGCGTCGGGCTGCCTCAGGTGCTTGCCATTCGCCCGATACCCAAAACCACTCCAGCATGTAGCCGTGAAGAGACTCCAAGACTTTGTGGATGAGCGACCTGTCAATCCCGGGAGCACCCAAACTATAATAGTTGCCGGTCTCTCCAGATTTCTTGAAAACAAGGAGAGATTTTACGTCGGCGCCTATAGGGTCAGCCCAGCCCTGCTTCCGAAATATGACTATTAAACTTATCAACTGCGCAAAGACCATCGGCACAAGTTGGCTAATCCCGATGCCGATGTCACTCAGAATCTCGCTCAAAAAGCCAGGCAAGGGAAAGCGAAGACCGAGCCTGATGCTATGGCGATATACCCCGATGCACCCCGACGGTAGGCAATGAATACGCTCGGCGGCGTAAGGAGCAAAAATATGGACCCCAACACCGAAGCTCGCCTTGCCTCTTAGCTGTGCCAGATCGACATCACTTAGGATCGATGGCACGTTCCAGGCAGTCATCATTGATGGAGTCGCCCAGACACGCGGGGGCCGGCGCTAACTCCCTGGGGGAACCAATGTCGCAACTTCAACAGCCGCGTCGGTCTTAATGTCCTCGCGGCCCATGGGGACCCGTTCTGGGCCTCTGGTATCCCCTTGTAGGGTCCCATCGACTAGATCCGGGTCGACATCAGAGTCGTCGTAAGAAGATCCGTGGTGGGTGTCTGTTTTCTCCCCCTCGTTATCGGAAGGGTTGGAGCCGAGGTCAATAATCTCGATGGTGGGGAAGTCAAGAGGTCCCCCACTGCTCAGGCCTGCCGTCGCCACAGCCACAGAAGTCATCTAGACCGCAGAAATCAGCGTGACTCGGAGGGGGTGTGCCGTCTCCGCCGCCGAAGGAGAGTAGACCACCAGCTCCCCCGTCTCCTCCGCCGCCGGACGCCCAACCTCCTCGCCGGAGCGATTCGCCGTGGAACTAGAAGAACTCGACATACCGAAATGGGAAAAAAAGGAATAAAATAAACAGGGGAATTACCACAGAAAGCCTTGAGTGCCGACTTGAAAGAAAACTTCGAGAAGCTCGGAAAACTGCCTTGCCCTTTGCTCTGAAAAATCACCCAAAATTTGTAGAAAAAGTAAAAGCCTTTCGAAGAAGACGAAGATACGTATATTTCATGATTAAACCAATCATGGCGCGACCCGTGGCACCTTTTGAAATTCAAAAAATTAAATGTCAAAAAATGGTTCGGATCGAACGGTCGCGATCGAAATGATCTGACGGTCCCCAAGCAGTCGCGTGAGCAACACACGGATTAAGTAACCGCTCCTCCCACTGGA
Source organism: Striga hermonthica (assembly GCA_902706635.1). NCBI lineage: Eukaryota > Viridiplantae > Streptophyta > Magnoliopsida > Lamiales > Orobanchaceae > Striga > Striga hermonthica. The sequence goes on along the minus strand of CACSLK010011299.1, from coordinate 5,836,730 downwards.
ACGACGCGACACGCCACGTGGCAAATTGGAAGGCCTCTAAAACGACACGACTTTTCAGGCCCGACAAAAATCATTTAACTGCCATACCGCATTATTGACGCGCCGCTTCGGGTCGCGTCATCAATACAGCAAACTCAAGTGAAATAAATTCGACTCCAAGGGAAGCGGAAAAGACGAGATGAAATATGGCAAACTCGGGGTTGTGCACCATTATAACGACCTCAGACGAGATGCTGAGAGACCTCCCCTCCGAGCTCGGGGGCCTGTATGTTGATATCCGAGTTAGCCAGGAATGAACCGAATAGTCTTCGCCTCCCAAGACCTGGGCTGAGGGCCCGGTTCAGCACAGAAGTGCCGAGCTGAATTACAGGATTAAGTAACCAGGACCACCACGGGAACATTTTTTGAGACCAACACCGGGCTCAATAAATGCACGAGTCGACCTTGTTGGGTGCCGGGATGAAAGAGGGATCCTGGGTGTCCCATAAGCATATTCAAAAGAAGTGCCGACCTGGAGATCCAGAGCGGCCATCTCGAAGGCAAGTACGAGGCTCGGTAACATTAAAATATTCCCACTTGGAAGGTTATCATTGGACGATGGGACGGAATGTCATAGTCTACTACCCTACATCAAAGCCTAGTAAAAAAGCCTGCCAGCATTAAATGCCCCCATGCCTGTATTAAATGCCTGACAGACAATGATTGAAGAAACCTCAAGTCGTATTAAATAAACTGTCAGAGAGGCGCCGAACTGCTCTGCAGAATTACTGTATGACAAGACTGGTGAACAGTACCTGAAGAGTACCACATTTAAGGATACTATAAATAGCAACTCGCTTCATTTATTTTGGAGTGATGAAATTCAACTAACTCTACCTTCTCTCTACTTTCTCTCTCTAAGAATTGTAAGAAAACCTTGTAAGAATTGCAAGTATATCGTAAGTGCCGACCTCGTACGAGAGGCCGACCTCGCAATCGCTTAATAAAATCGTAATTAGCCTATATCTTTCCTTTTTTTTTTCAGTCCCGCACTTTAACCGTTGACCGAAAACGCTCGTCAACATTAATATTAAAATTTTAATAAATCTATTATTATATAAAGAGACAATCCAAAAAACCCTGAAATAGTAATTAAAAAATAATTAGAAAATTCACCTGAATATTTTTTAAACATAGTAATGTTTTTAAATTTTTTTTGAAATATCCCGCTTAAATATGTTTTTAAGAATTTTGGAAAAAAAAGATAAATTCAAACATTTAAAAAAAAAAAAGATCACATGCATACAGATGTAATTGGTTGCATATAGATGTTTTCGGTTACATTCTATTTTATCTTAATTTCCATATAATCTTCTACCACATCACGAAAAATTATCTACTGACAAGGAACAAATAAAATATTAGGCTTAACATATTTAATATTATCACGAAATCGTATTTATATAATTTTATTTTTAATTATTATGAGATAGGATAAATTTTAAAAATTGAATAGAATGCATATATGACACAATGTTTATTTAAAATTTGTTTAAATATTTTTAAATTAATTGCATCATAAATAATATTAATGTACATTAAATACTTATCATTATATAAAAAATACTACTTTTATAAGTGCTATAACTAATAATAAAGAAACTACATGAAGTTAAATTTTAGAATAAAACAATATTTAAATATTTAAGTATTATGATGAATAATAGTAAGTAAAATTATTATTTAACTATAAAAAATACATGTTTTAGAATATAATTTACATTAATATAAATGGGTCAATGGGAAAATACATTATTAAAATAAAATTTTGCCAGTGCATCGCACGGGATGTTTACTAGTATATATAAATTTGTAATTAGATAACATTTTAATTTTAAAATATTGGTATGCTCTACACAAGAAATTCAAGGTAAAAAAAAAAAAAAAAAAAAAAAAAAAAAAAGACAACAGATACCTATTTGATACTAATAGGAGAAGGAAGGAAAAAGAATTTTTTAAAAAAAACTCCAATAGAAAAAGGGCAAAGTAACTACAACAATCAGTTATGGCCAATCCACTCACGTTTGACATCAAACCATACTTTAAAAAAAAAAAAGAAATCCTAGTTCATTTCCCAATCTACGCTAATCCGTCGGACAAAGGCTGCTCGATTCTTCAGATTTTTCGTTCATTTTTCAATCTAAGAAGGTATTTTTTAATTTAATATTATTTTTCTTTGGTTGTATTGAGCAAAATATTTATGCCTGTGTTTTAAAGGGAACTGCTCGATGTTCTTCTTTTCCAAGGGCTGTTATATATTTTTTACATAACATTTTCTTGTTGGGTTTTGGTTTTTTTTTTCCAAAGTTTTTATGTCACAAATGCAATATTTTTCTGGAATTCTATGGACTAATTCAAAAATAATGAACAAATGATATTTTAGTTGTTTTGTTTTGATGTCGAACACCTATTAACCATACGAATGGCTGCAGCATTGGACTCATAGTCTTAGATATTATATTTTCTGAAATTAAATGTTGGAATTTTATGTTTAATGACCCTTCTTTTGTGATGTTCAGGAAGATGGACAATGTTGGGACTTCCGGAATACCGCCGAAAGACAAACAACATTTTCCGTATAAGCCAGAATGGATTGATGATTTTGACATAGATGGAAATAATATAAAAGAAAAAATGTTTGAATCTGAGGAGGAAGCTGGGGATTTTTATAATATTTATGCCAAATGTACGGGATTTTCAATCAGAAAGGAAGATGTACGACACAACAAAAGCTCGGGTATGATTGACATGCGTAAATGGGTTTGTTCTAAGGAAGGGTTCCATGATAAAAAGTGGTTAAAAAAGGAAGATAAAACAAGAGACCCAGGCCCATGACTAGAGTTGGTTGCCCAGCATTATTTCGTGTTAAGTACTACAAGAGGCTAAAGAAGTTTGTTGTCACTGAATTTGTAAAGAAACACAACCATGAACTCATGACTGAGGGGGGCGTATCGTTTTTGTTCTCCCATCGATCGGTAAAATAGTCTGATCTTGTAGAAGCGATTTCCATGCATGAAGTCGGTTGGCGTACGAGTGAGATAATGAATTTTTTTGCATATCGAGCGGGTGGATACCACAAAGTTGGCTTTACCTTGAAAGATTTGTATAACTGTATCTACGCCAAACAAAAAGCAAAAATACGAGACGGGGATGCGGAAGGTGCTTTGGCCCATTTCAATGCAAAAAAAGATTCGGATCCATCATTTTTTTTCCAAGTTTGATGTCGACGAAACCAATCGATTACGTCGTTTGATATGAGCTGAATCTAGGTGCCAGTCAGATTATCAATATTTTGGAGACGTGTTGGTGTTTGATACGACCTACAGGACTAATGCTTATCGGAAACCTCTGGTCATATTAGCAGGTGTAAATAACCATTACATGACTATAATTTTTGGGGCTGCACTGTTGTCAGATGAAACTGTGGAGACATACGTTTGGGTCTTAGAGACCTTTGTAGCTGCAATGGGAGGTAAAATACCTATTTCAGTTATCACAGACGGGGATAATGCTATGAAACTAGCCATAGAGAATGTTCTTCCAGAGGCGAGGCATAGATTGCATAGCTGACACCTTCAACGGAATGCGGCTATAAATGTTCATTCCACGTGCTTTTGTCAAGCCTTCTACAAATGTACGGAGAAAATTTGCAGCAAAGAAGAATTTGAAAGGAGTTGGAAGGATTGTATCCAAAAGCAACAAGTTGAAAATAACTCATGGGTAAATGAGACGTATTCAAAACGTTCGAAGTGGGCAGAAGCATACTTAAGGGGACATTTTTTTCGGAAATATGAAATGCACTCAGCGGTGTGAAAGTATGAATGCATATTTTAAGAAGCATGTGAATCTTAAAATGAGGTTATATGAATTTGTTAGATCATTTGATTTGGCTTTGGCAAGGCTAAGATATATGGAAGCGAAGGCAAATGCTGTAACAATAAATAGCTCTCTTGTACTTAGTACTCATTTGAAAGATATCGAGAAACAAACGGCAGATTCTTTGACCAGAAATATGTTCTTTATTGTTCGTGAAGAAATAAAAAAGGAAGTTGTATTATTGAGCAAAATTGAGCATGAATTTGGTTCAACCAAGATGTACTCCGTATATGAGTATTCAAAGCCTGATCTTACACTTACCGTAAAATTTGATAAAGATTCCCATTTATACGAGTGCTCTTGCTTGCAATTCGAGATGGTTGGGTGGCCTTGTGCTCATATGTTTGCAGTGATGAAGGCCGAACATATAAAAGAGATTCCTTCAACTTGTGTAATGAAGAGGTGGACTCGGGATGCTAAGGAAAACGAGCTCAACAAAAAAGAACCAGAATTCGTAAAGATGTCACTCAAAATGCACGCTATGGTTCTTTGATTTCCCTTTGTAACAAGATGTGTTACTATGCCTCATTATGCGATGAAGGATATGACGAATTATGTGACACAATCGCTCGGGTGACAAATAGAATGCATGAAATTTATGCTAACTCCTGTCCTTTTGACAATGAAACCGATGCTTCAAAGAAAAATGAAAAGCATCATTTTGGTGTGCGTGATCCAATAATTACAAAAACTAAAGGATCAAGTGGTTTACATTCCAAACAAAAACCAAGAAGGTGCAGAAAATGCAAGTATTTTCTCATATTCACCTATACTTAAAAGTCACTTATTAGTATTAAAATCTATTATCACCTTACCACATTGTGAAACATCCATGTAACCTTTGCTAACATATTACTTTAAATTTTTTAAAATGTTTATGTAGGCTTCCTGGACACAATAAAACAACATGCCCCAAGATGAAATCCTGAGAAGATGACAAAGATTCATTGGATTTCGACACTTCAGGCGAGGACAATAGCCAATATCAATCTTCTTTTCATGCTAGTTCAAGGAGTGGATATTCTAGTTGTGAATAAGCAAACTATAGCCATGTGAATCAACAACCAAATGCTTTTCCTACATCTAATCAATATTCTGGAAATGACTTAAGCTTCCAGGTAAAATAATTCACGAACTCAACTTCATTTTACCAATATAGTATTAAACTTTCCATATGCTAACCTATATGAAACATGATTTGTTGTTTTCGTTTAATCCAAGTAGTGTGGAGGCTCAATTTGGCACTTCTAGTCAGACAAGCATCAGAATGGAGAGAAGGGTAACAATTCTTCCATGGTAATGCTTGTGATACTATAGAAATTATGAAATTGTTATTAACCTTCACTTTTCGAAATGCAGGGTTTGGATGAACGTCGTAATCATAGTCCAAGAATGTGATTGTCTGTAGGCTCGTAAAATTTGAGGTTTTCAGCAGTTAACCGCTCTAAAATTGTCTCTATCTACACATGTATCCAACTCATTTCTACCAAGCTGGTGTTCTTATTGTTATTTTATATATTTTTTTATTGTTTTTTTTCATGACATATCTGGATATTAGAGATGAGAGGAAATGAATAAGCTCGAGATCAGAGATGAAGAAACTACTTGAAGAATGAGAGGCTCTGAGTTTTTAGAGCATGATATTACCCTCTCTTACAGTATAAGGATTTGAATGCTCGTTGGCACACTTTGCTGGCTAAATAACTTCTTCAGTTTGTCTAATTTGAAGTTGAATCTTCATTTGTGTGCCCATATCGATATGATCGTTTTTTTATCTCAGTGACCCTGCAAATAGATTTTTATTGGTTAAGTGGAGTCATGTTAATCGTTAATCTAAATTTTTTTATATTGGTTTGGGCAGCAATGACTTATGACTTCTTAGGTTTCTGTAATTCGGAGCACTTTATGGAGAATTTGTAGGTTTTTGTAATTTCCTCCTGGCAAAGAAGAAAGAAGTTTCACAATGTGAATTGTTTCTTCAAAATTGGAATAGTATATGTACTGATGGTGTTGCAGGCTATTCGAGTTTTTACTTGGCATCCTTGATCTTCTCGTTCAGAAGAAGCATGTTGAAGGCAATATAAATTATGGTATTGTTCATATAAAGTCTCACACAATTGGGCTCCAGGTAACTCCAAAGGTTATTATGGCCATCTATACTTTGATTTTTTTTTTTCAAAATTTGTTTTGTTTTACTCGGTTTTATTGAATTGATTGATTGTGCAGTAATCTTACTGATTTGTGTCGTGCTTTTATTTATTGTCATGTTGTTGCTCTCAGGTTGAAACTTGGTCTTTCAGAGGACTGTGTTTTATTTGTGACATGTTGTTCTCGGAATCGTAACTTGAATGTACATCTCTGCATAATTTTTCTTCCTGAATCATGGCAATTTGGTGAGGAATCAGATTGATTTGGTATTTAATGAATTAATATGGGCGATTTTATTAAATTAAGCATGTGGAATTTTCTCACAGTTCAACGTTGTTTATATCCATTTCATCTCACCTGGATTTCAGCTCTCTTTGAAGTTTATCGACACCGAGCAGTTTTAGAGGTAAGTCAAAATAGCTCAAACTATGGTCACTTACTTTCCCTAACAAGAATTATGGTATGAATTGCTTTAATTAGTTTTGCCAATTCTGATTATTATTAACATTCATTAGCATTCATCAATAGGGTGTTCAGGTTAAGTCCTATACTTTTCTCTATTCATAAAAGATAATTGTTTATATACTAGAACTGAATCATTCATGTGCCTGATATTTATCCTTTTTGTATAATCTCATACATATTGTCCCTGCAGGAACAAAATTGGATTGAAAGTCACAATCATGCTTTTCAAGCTTATTCAGGGCTGGGTACTGCTGCACTGGAAAGCGTCACTGAAGCTTATCAGAGAAGATCAAGAGAGAAAGCCTGTGCAGCAGACCGTGTATGCATTTTTCCTTGCTATAAGTCATGTAAACATACTAAAGGCCTCATCTGCTTTATCTTAACTAATTGTTACTGAATATAATCGCCAAGTTATATACATTACACAGTAAGGTAATTAGGGGCAAAGTTTTCACTCAAAAATTTTACGAATGCCATTTTCATTCTTTTAGTTACGTAGACTAAAATATGACATTGGCAGGAAGCATTAAAGGATTTGATGCCTCAACCTGAAGTGGTAAGGCACCCAATCTTTGAAAAACAATAAACTATTTTTGCTCTTTCTTACACGTTAAGAATTTGTGCTAATCCTAGAACTAGTATTATCCGTATTCTTCGATATTTCTAAGCACACAATTATTATGTATTTACCACGCAGGATTTGTGTCAAAGCAGATTGGGTGGGTGAACCAATTTCAAACTCTCTTATTTTCCTTGAGGTACTACAAATCACATCTTAAACTAATTGCCACACATCTTGAGCAAAATTTGAAACTAATTTCATGAGGCAATCCATATTTACGTAATCTGGTTCCGAATTTGATGCCTGAATGTTTCAGGGGCATGGACATTACGTCTTTCAGGGAAAGATGCTCAATGGGCCTTTAGAAAGCAGAGGTCTTATAGCTATGCCCCTGGCTTTTGCAGAAGAATGACTTGAACACATTGAGACGTTTGACGTGCAAGGTTAGATTTCCAGTCCTCAGATTTATTACATTTTCTACCACTTATTTTTTCAAGGGACAATTATTCTTTTTACAAAAGAAAAAAATTTAAAGAGTCCTCTTAATTGATGTTATTCGTTTCTACATGTAATCTCCCTTGTTCATCTTGTGTTACTGAAGTTGATCATTACTCAATAAAAAGGCCAACGAAATTTTATGGTCTGAATTATTGTTCACGCTGGTACTTGTTGTGAACATTTAATGAGACCATAACATGAGGGAAAACTGATAGTAATTGTTTTTTCACTAGTCTATGTAATTAAGTTTTGCTTATATGTTTGTTTTAAATTTTGCCTTCTTACAGGTCGGTCGTGAGTGTGGGAAGACTTGGCTATTTGATTTTTTTTTTCTACTCGAGTCTTATGTATATGATGAAGTCGTTTCTTGATGGGCTGTAAGCGGCTCTCTTTAGTTTCCCAGTGGCACTATGAGGAAAATATATATTTTCGAGTTAGAAACTTTGTCAACTTTAAGGTTGATAACAAAAAGAGACCATTTAGATTCTATTTCACTGTGAAAAATTCTTGTCATCACTTTTGTCCTTTATCATCTTTAAAATTAACCATTCCCTAATAAAGTTTTGAAGTGAATTATATGGTTAAGCATTAGTCATTGCATAATTAAATCTAATGGTTTATATGATATTGTGTGTTATAATAGGGGTAACAACGACCCATATATCTAATTTAGTAATTTATAGAAAATAATTCTACCGATTGAAAAATATTCAACTTTATATCGTACCTTTATCGGAATAAAAGAATATATATTATCATCATAACATACATATATACACATATACAGAGTTCATGCCTCCATAAGTACTTCATTCATTTCGACTTAGTGTTAAACAATATCTACTCATCAACTCTGCAACTCGGTTGAACTTGAGTTTTTGTTAAAGAAAGTCAACATTATAGTTACTTCCATAGCCAACTTTCTTTTATACAGAAACCTAAAGCCATATTTAAGCCTTTTCTCCAAACCACATAAAAAAATAGAGTCAATCACTATGAATATAAAGGACTCTTCCCCATATTAAAACATACAACAATTCATAAACTAAAAACATGGTTGAAAAACTAACATAACAAGTTAGTAAATATGTAAGTTCATAACAATTCTAAATTTTTGTCGTTCTTTCTTTCTTTTATCGGTGAAAAACTGAAAAGTGAACTCCACATCTATATTCTTGCAAGAAGCATCGAAAATATGATACACAAAATTATATATAGCAAATATTACACTTTTAAGCACCAACATATATAAATTAGTACTGTTTAGAGTGGCAGGAGATGATTGAGGATAAATGGTGAACTCTACAAGCAGAAAACATTGTTAGAAAGTTCACTATTGTTGCTATAAACAGAACTGAGTATCACAATTCGCAACTCGTTCTCACACTCCAGCCACATTTCGTTTGCAAGAAACAATAATGAAATCATAATCTACCATAAGCAAAAGCAACTTAACTACTCAAATAAAAGAAGACATAGTAAGAACATCTACTTCTCAAGCTGGGGTATTATTAGCTACTTAACTACTCAAGCTGGGGTATTATTAGCAGGTAACAAAATAGAAAAATGGTATTTTTAGCAGGTAGTGAAAAATTTACATAGTTGCTACTTCTCTACGAACCAACACAATCCCAAGATAGACATGCAAATTTCTCCAAAATCATTACTTTTTCACTTCCAATCGATTTTCACGCATGAACATATCTTCCAAACGAACCAAAAGCATGCATAGAACCCAATTTTCCCTTCAACACAAAGAAATCATACCACAATAAGCATGTACCCAAGGTACACAATACCCGAGCCAGCTTACTAATCTCCAAGCTTGGTAAAGTAAAATGTCGAGTAAAGGAAAAGGTAACAAGCAGACAAGCCGGCGGTGAGATAAGAAAAGATTAGTTAAAAATAATATCGAATCATCTTCAGAACCGAACAATTCAAAAGATAAAACTCAACAAAATGCAGTAAAATAGCCACAGGGTCAGAGGCTTTCAAGTCGATGAATGTTCCAATTTAGTTTAAAATAAAAGGAAAACTTTAAAAAAAAAATCTTATAAGTCTTCACCAAATTAAGCTCTCGGTATGCTCTCTTTGCTTGCTGCTTTGAACAGTTACAACACTAGCTGAAAAAAATAGAAAAACACACGTTATAATTCAAGTAAAAAGAAGATTAAAAATTAATACTTCAATTAAAAACAATAATAACATTAAAGGCCTACAAGGAGCAGAAGTCTGAGCTGTCAGTGAGGATTAAGGCATTGCAGCAGGACACTCAGCTTCGGAAGAGTGTACCATTTTTCTAAGTATCTCTTCCTTTGTTCCATTTGCTTGATGGTAGAATATCTCAATAGCCATTTTCCTTCTCTCCAAATATGAGTTATCAATACTTAAATGCATTTCGGCCCTTAGCTTGTCGTATAGTTGCATGAACCTTATTGTGAATAATCCACAATCATAACTGCAATACAATAATGTAATCGACAATTCAGTGTTGTCGTTCCAAATACAACCCTGTATAGTATTTCCAACATATGGAATATCTTATTATACATAAACTCATACTTACAGATTCTTTTGTTGCGGTGCCCATTGAGCCATTTTCGTAGGTAATAAATGAATATTGATAATATACGTTGTACCACATCCAATATCTAAAGCCTCATGCAAACACTTGAGCTGATGACAGAACTTTTATAATCACAAGCAATAAAACTTCTTCACAAAAAAAGACAAAAATTTTCAAACTAATTACCACAAATTTAGCACTTGAAATACGCTCATTACAATTTTTCGGCCTAAGTGAGTCCAATATCAGAACCTCCTCTTTGATTATGTCGACTACACACAAGTACCAATGATCTCCAGGTTCATTGGAATGAAGATCTATGCATTTAAAATTTCAAAATGAGAGTAAGCATTTATTCAAGCAATTTACTTAGCTAACTTGACAACAATATATCAAAATTATGGAAAGTTACCTTTTCGCATTTCTGAATATCCGCTCCATATTTGTCTTCACGCAAGAAATAGCGATATATACAACCAACATCACAATCCTTCTTCATTTTGGTAATGAATTGCTACATCACAAAATGTTTAATCAAATATATATCTTCAAGTAAATAATAATGTAAGTGTAATATCGATAACTTACCGAGACATAGGTTGGCAAAAACCAATTTTTAGCCGATATTTTAGAGGCATCATTTCGCTTATCCCACGTCAGCATACAACCGTATAGATTTATAATCTACAATTCAAATCAACACAATTACAATCAATCATTATAAGATTTTAACACAAATAAACTTACTTCTGCACTTAGCCACTGTGAAGTCTGTAGTGTTTTAACTGCATTCTTTGTCCAAATTCGCCTGACATCCGGACGATCGTTTCGCTAGAGAAATTGAAAAAAAAAAGAGCAATAGTTTTTATATGCATTTAATGATAAAAATATAGTGCATAAAAATAAATTCTTACTTGTGGCTAAGGTTTATATCGAATATGTACTTCAAAACATTTTTCTGTTCAACACTGAAATTTTCTTCAACACCTTAATACAAAAATAAATTTTAAAACGAGATTGGATAGCGAGAAACTTTTAACAAAAATTCTAGATGTAGCTTGTAAGATAATTCATGCATGTGAAATAATATATTACCTTTGCATGACTCTTCAAAGGACTCTTGGTGTCATTCTTCGAACTCAAAAGTTTGGAAGAAACTTCTTCAGAAGCAGCATTGGATGAAGCATAAGAAGATAAATCACTTAACACTATATGCACCTCCTATGATTTTTTTCTACCTATCCCACCCATTCCACTCATAGATGCCTCAGATTCAAAATTCTCACGAAATTTTTTAGCGGCTGCAACTGATTTTTCACGAGATTCGGGTTCCTCTTTTGAATGATTTGCTTTTGGTATGCTAGATTGATTGTTTGATATTAAATTCTCAATAATTTCATCTACAATCGAGACTTTGAGAGCATTAACCAAGTCAATCAACTTATCTAATTTCAAATCCATATTGGCAATGTGACGACCCATATCATTCACCATTTCTTCCAAAATAACTATTTTTTCTCCAACTTTGAGGCTCCATCTTCCACTATAACCCCAATCTACGACAAAATATTTAATTATAACTAAATATAATATGCTTATTTGCTTGTAAAAGAATAATAAACGCATTATACAGAACATTACATTGATTGTTTCGGCTTTAATAAGATTACTGTTTCTAGGCCTTTTCGTTCTCATCTTGCAATATAAGCTACAAAACATTAAACAACTCAAATCACACACACACGAAATTCCATACAAATTAAACAAAAGTCAAAGTTGATAGTATTACGTAAAGAACTCGAACAACACAGAAACATATTACCTTTAGTTTGAGAAGAACGCTGAGCTTCAAACTCCTTTTGCACCTTTTGCAAACGTTCACAAATTTTTTTCCCAAATTCCCTAATAAAAATAAGCAACTTTGGAAACCTTTCTTAACAGTAACAAGAACTTACATCATGCAGCTTATGCACAACTATAGCCTAGTAGCAACAGACCCAACCAAATAATATGCTCATGCAGCTAATGCACAAAATCCAACAGAACACTTTCATGAAAAAAAAAAAAAAAAAAAAAAACATTGCACAAATTCATAACAAATAAACCCTGTCCACATACCTAAGACAATCCATTCCAAGAAATTCCCAAAAAACAGCATGTTCGAAGAACGTCACCGTACATATACAACCAGACACAACTCAGCCCATCCCGACAATCAACTAAAATACGCAAAAACATGTCCAAACAGAGACCAATATTTCAAATTTAAGCAAAGAGTACGTACAAAACATATCATCAAATCCCAGCCTATCAACACCTTAAACAATCAATTCCAAGTAACTCCCCGGAAACAGCTTGTTCGAAAGAACGAACCTATACAAACAGCCCAGCTCGACAAATGGCAAAAAAACAGAGACATATCCAAAATGAGACTTATCCTCAGCACATGTTTCACAAGTTTAGTAACCGTGAGATTTAAAAAAAAAATGTCCGAAACAAATGAGATGTACACAAAGGACTAAACCCAAAAATAAAAAGATAATACTATCCCATCAGATATCAAGTCTGAAAATCATACAACCATTAACCATTAGGCAATCGCAGAGTAACAAGACACTTACTGATTTGCATATTCATAAAATTACATGAACACCACAAAAAAAAAGATAAGTTGGAGAATATTTACAATTATAATACCCCAGCGTCAGCTGTAAAGTGGCGTTGTTCAAGACTAGCTTCGGGTCCTCTTCATCATAATCGAACTCGGCCTGCAAAAAGTGGCCGACCAGAAAAACCCTTCACCATTGAGAAAACTATGTTTCATGAAAACTCAACGACACAGACAACCAGCCGTGGCTGCGGGGTGGTCGGAGAGATGCATCAAGGAGGTGAATGAGGAGAAACTTTTGACAATTAATCCCCTTATTTGGGCCTTTGAAATGAGGTTTGGATATTTTAATTTTTCCCCTAAAATTCAACTCCTTTAATTTCTAGAGTTGGCCAAAGCCAAATCATATTCAATGTCAGAAAAATTATTCAAACTAAAAAATTGATTCTAAACTACAATGAGATTCAAGATTACCTTTGTTGTTCCTGATCTCCGAACTTCAATGTTGAGACTAGTAGCTTGAAGAATAATGAACCAATTGTTAAAAGGAAAAAGAATTATGGCCATAGTGGGTGGAGTGGACACGATCGTGGTTTGAAGATAAGCCGGAAAGCTTGAGTTTTTTGCTCTCTTTCGGACAGAATTGATCGGTTGTGGAGTTTTTCTTGTTAAAAAAAAATCTGATGAGTTTTTGAGTTTGAAGAGGGTGAAACGGTGACGACGGGTGACCTCATGTTGGCGTTGACTGCTTTTACAAAAAGAAAAACTTGTCTGCATTAATACCCAGGATATAAATATGTTCTTTGTCCAAATCAAAGGGTCTAGATCAATCTATAAGATCGAAGGGCTTATGTTAAAATGAGGGAACCATT
>CACSLK010011299.1:5775116-5787660 GCA_902706635.1 Striga hermonthica | reverse complement strand
GACTAGTTGACAATCGATTGATTAAGTTAAGGAGTTGTGATTTTGAGATCGAGTGGCATATTTTGACTATTTTGCTTGGTTAGTTTGAATGGCATTATTACCTTGTGAGACTTGAGCCATACTCGTTTTCTTGAGAGATGTTTGGTCTGAAAATTATTCATCTAGGATTTGCCTTGAGTCTACTTTGAAATGAATCCATTGAATTTGTGAAACGTGAATATGATTGAGGCATTCCTTGTATTTTCTTCTCCTTCTCTTTTCTATGAATAACAATCACTAGTCACCCCCCTTGAGCCTTATATGTTTTTATTGTTAACCTCATGATAATGATATTGAGTTGTGGGTTGAGAATTGGAGGTGTTAGTTGATTGAACTGTGAATATGTTCTTTTGTTTTGATTTAAAAAGAAAAAAAAAGGAATCAAATGGATTATACTCCTAGCGCTCGATCCACTAATTTAGCGGATTCAAGCCATGAGTACGGGAAACCGGTCTAGGAGACTCGAGCAGAAAACTCGAAGGTTAAACCTAGATAAGATGTCCAAATGGTTCTCGCAAAAAAAAAAATAGGGAATTGCTTGGGAAGCAGTTGATTTTGGAGTTAGTAGGGAGGAACCGGTTGGTATTTGACAACCGAAAGTGTTCGTGATCATGGTTGGGTGATGAAATTGAGTTGAAGTTGTTTTTATCTAGCCACATAGCCTATATATATCCTACCCGACCCAAAGAGCCTACATTACAACCCGAGAAGTCCTTTTGATTCATCGTTTCACGTCTTTGATTGTTTTAGAGTAGAATTTAGACGATTTGCAAATCTATGAATGATTGATTGATAACCGACTTGAGTGCACCTCCTTTATATTTGCAAAAGAAACTGAGTGAGGCATATGATATATTTCCGTACTCGAGAGTCTTTGTCATTCGAAATAACTGAGTTCATGGTTGATGTGTGTTCTCGTGATCATTTGAATTCTTCGTGACTTGATTGATTGGTTTGAGAATGGTCTTGCTTGAACCGTTGTCCTTGCTCGTTTATTTGCTTTCTTTTGTTTTCTTTTCTTTTCTTTGTTCGGGATGAACAACGGTCTTAGTGTGGGGGAGTTGTTTGTCCCGTTTTTGTTGCTATTTTTGTTGATATTTTGTGTGTCGTTTTCCCCGTTTTAGGTCTTTTCTTAGGTATTTCTAGCCTCTTTTGTCGTTTCTTGCATTTTATCTTTATTCGGGTGTGTTTAGTATTTTCTGTGTTCTTTTTCCTATTTTCTCCGTTTTTCGTTTCTCTTTTCGGTGGTGCGATTTCAGGTTTTATGTTGATTGGGTTGGCGAGTGTTCGTTCGTAACGAGAAGTGGATGGTCGAGTAGTACTTTGCGGGACCCAAGCATGCGAAAATTAAGTTTTCAGCTCGGGCAGTACCCGAGCGACGTAGCCGAGCACGCGAACTGCGGAAGAAGGAGCCGATTTTTGACCAACAGGACCTTAGCGCCGCTAAGGCCTTAGCGCCGCTAAGGCCCTGCGGTTAGCGGCGCTTTAGATTTCAACGATAACAGAAGCCGGCAGCTAAGGCGCCTTAGTGGCGCTATGACCTTAGCGCCGCTAAGGTCTGTTTTGAAACTGACGCGGGTTTCATGGGATTTGAATTGGGGAAAGGTTTAGGATCGATTGAGAGGGCGTGAAGTCATCATTCAGACTCGTTTTTCACAGCTTTTTCACCTCAAAACATATTTTTCTTGTACTTTGGCATCTTGAATTTGATTTGGATATTGAAGAACTCGTTTCTAGCTTTGGATTTTGATTTGCTCGTTGTTTGTTCGACATTGGATTTGATAATAATCGTAAGCTTTCCTTTTCATTTCATATATGAATGTGATGGCTTGTTTGATTATGAATCTTCGTGTTGAGATTGCGATGAGTAGCTAAATTCGATAACAAGGGTTAGGGGATAATTGTTCCGGTTCAATTTCATTGATGTGAATGTTGATTGCTCGATCTAGATGAGTTAAACTAAACCTAGGGTTGAATGTCTTATCATCATTTAATCTACTTAATCGATTTTAGAACCGAAAGGGGAGAAATTGATCGACCTCGGCTTGTTTAGAATAGACTTGTTCGAAAACGTATTGTCTATGTGTTAATGAATTCGATAATTGCTCGTTTATGTTTATTCTCTTGTTTCGTGAGATATTGAGAATGAATCTCTAGATGATTCGGTTATTGTTTGTTCATTAGCTGAGTAATTGTTTGCCCGTTTAATGTATTGAGAACCGGATACGATTGTCCCCGACACCCTAGTCCCTCTATACCTCTTGAATCTAAACTTTGAATTGCGAATTTGAAGCAAATAGTCTTGTTCTTGTTATTCGTAGTTGATAAATCAAACCACCTATTTGAATTAGAGTGTTTAGGAAATTCTTTCCTCTTTTCTTGTGATTGAATATCCGTACAAATAATCCGGCTAACCTTCCTCGTGATACGACCCGGTGTCAAATCTTTCGATTCTACTTCGGTAAAAATATTTACAACAACGCACATAAATTTCTGACTACCCGTGGAGAAGGAACGCATTACGGAGATCAAAGAGAAGCTCGAGAACTTGTCACTTTCATACCATCCACCGGAGTCCATTCTGCCACTTCGGTCAACGAAGGATACTCCTTACCATCAGTCACTTCGGACAATAAAAATTCTGAGGAACCGAGCCATGAAGTCGTTGTCCCCGTCACCTCAGACCCTTTATCCTAAGACCGAGGTAGACGACCCGAAAAAGAACCGATTCCAGAAGAAGATGAATTGGACCCAAGGACTCAATTCAAAGAGAAAAGTCGAAGTGATCGAGCCGAACCTGGAGAAGTAGTGGAGTTGATCCATATTGACGAACCAACATGTCAAAAACCACTACACATTGGGAGCCACCTTCAAGAACCCCTTCGATAAGAGCTCGTGGCGTTTCTCAAGAAAAATTCTGACGTCTTCGCCTGGAAACACGAGGATATGAAGGGAATTGACCTCGTTGTTGCTAGCCACAAGCTGAATCTCGACCGAACTGTTAAACCGGTTGTTCAGAAACGTCGAAAATTGGGGCCAGATCGTCAGAAGGCTCTAGAAGAGGAAGTCAAAAAGCTCATAGACAACAAGTTCATCAAAGAAGCCAACTACCCGACTTGGGTATCTAATCTTGTTCTTGTAAAGAAAGGTAACGGCTTATGGCGTCTGTGTATAGACTTCTCTGATTTGAATAAGGCGTGTCCAAAAGACAGTTATCCGCTTCCTTATATTGACTACATGGTAGACGCCACCTCGGGACATGAGTTAATGAGTTTTATGGATGCTTACTCCGGTTATAATCAAATTCCCATGGATCCCGAGGACTCGGAGAACACCTCGTTCTATTTTGCCCGAGGCTTATACTTCTATACTATGATGCCCTTTAGATTAAAAACGCCGGAGCCACTTATCAACGTCTCGTCAACAAGATGTTTGCCAATTTGATAGGTCATACCATGGAAGTCTACGTAGACGATATGCTTGTCAAGTCAGTGAACGCCTCCGACCATGTCACACATCTTCAGGAAATGTTCAAAATACTTCGGTCTTATTCCATGGTCTTAAATCCAAAAAAATGCACCTTTGGAGTCGAGTCTGGGAAATTCCTCGGTTACATGGTCAGTCAACGGG
Organism: Striga hermonthica; assembly: GCA_902706635.1. Taxonomy (NCBI): domain Eukaryota; kingdom Viridiplantae; phylum Streptophyta; class Magnoliopsida; order Lamiales; family Orobanchaceae; genus Striga; species Striga hermonthica. The sequence continues at coordinate 5,783,991 of CACSLK010011299.1, read as the reverse complement.
GAATTGAATCCAATCCGGCCAAGATCAAAGCCATTCAAGATTTAACTCCCCCGACCTCAGTTAAGGGTGTTCAGGCCCTAACTGGCCGACTTGCCGCACTTAGTCGGTTCATCTCCAAGTCTACAGATCGTTGCAAACCTTTTTTCGAAGTTATTAAAAAAACAAAATGTTTTTAATGGACCGAAGAGTGTCAGAAAGCACTCATCAGCATTAAAGAAACTCTAGCATCCCCTCCGACGTTACAGAAGCCAAGCCCGGAGGAAATGTTGTTCTTGTACCTCGGAGTTAGCGATACAGCAATCAGGACCGTCTTAATACGCGAAGAAGGAGTGCTCCAATCGCCTATTTATTATGTCAGCAAGGCCCTTCACGATGCCGAACTTCGCTATCCTCCTATGGAAAAACTGGCATTCGCCCTTGTCACTACCGCTAGAAAACTGCGACCTTATTTTCAAGAGCATTCCATAACTGTTCGCACTTCGTATCCACTACGACAGGTCCTACACCGACCTGACACCTCAGGGCGAATGATAAAATGGGCCGTCGAACTCGGACAGTTCGACATCCACTACCAACCGAGGACAGCAATCAAAGCACAAGTCTTGTCCGACTTCATTGCCGAATTCACGCTGGCGGTAGGGCTGTATAACGACGACCAACTGTGGGTCCTCTATATCGATGGGTCCTCCACAGCAAACCGAGCAAGTGCAGGGATAGTTTTAGCCAACCCGAAAAACTGATTATTCTGTCATTCGGTTAAATTTCTGTTTCCCGCCACTAATAACGAGGCCGAATATCAAGCTTTGCTATCTGGACTGAATTTAGTCGAATCCATGAATGTGAAGAACCTTAAAGTTTTCTCAGACTCGCAATTTTTAGTCAATCAAATCAATGGTGCTTACAAAGTCAAAGAACCTCGACTATCACCATATCTATCCTTGGCGAAACAGAAGTTATCAAAATTCTCTATTGACGTCGAACACATTCCCCGAACTCTTAATGTACAAGCAGATGCATTGTCCCGACTAGCCTCAAGTACCGAGATGGAGAGTATGGAGTATGTACAGATTGGCCAACAAGAACAACCGTCGACCTTCCTTCCCAAAGTTGTAACCATCAATCTGGCAACATCACCAAAACCTCCGACTTGGATGGATCCTATTATCCAGTACTTGGAAACTGGGGCCTTACCTCCAGACCCTAAAGAAGCTCGGGCACTTCGGATTCGAGCAGCTCGATACACTCTGGACAACAGAACCTTATTCAAAAGAGGATATTCAATCCCACTTCTAAAATGTTTGACTGAATTCGAATCGCGATATGTTCTTGAAGAAGTGCACGAAGGAATTCGTGGAAGTCACCCCGGTGCGCAAGCCTTATCCTACAAGATTTTACGACAAGGATACTATTGGCCTACTTTAAAAATCGATGCCGCAACATGGGTCCGTAAATGCCCGAAGTGCCAACTGTTTGCGCCAAACGTTCATCAATCCCCCGAAGAGCTCAAATCAATCTACAGTCCATGGCCTTTCGCTAAATGGGGAATCGACCTCATCGGTCCCCTAATGATCAGAAAAGGCGGAGTCCGATTTGCCATAGTTGCGGTCGACTACTTCACCAAATGGGCAGAAGCCGAACCACTAACCACAATAACCGACAAAAGGTTGTTGATTTTATATGGAAGTCCATCATTTGCCGCTTCGGAGTACCGAACTCAATTATCACTGACAACGGGCAAGCTGCTTGAATCTCTGTGCGAGGAATACAACATCAAACACTTTTTCTCCTCGCCCTATCACCCTCAATCCAATGGCCAAGTTGAAGCTGTTAATAAGCTCATAAAGAATGGCCTCAAAGTCCGACTTGATGCTGCCAAAAGGGCCTGGCCTGAAGAGCTGCCGCACGTTCTATGGGCATATCGAACAACTACAAGGACTTCCACAGGCGAAACTCCATTCTCAGTAACTTACGGTTCAGAAGCCGTGGTTCCAGTCGAACTCGGTGCTACGACTTACCGAATTCAACATTTCACTGAAGAGTCCAACTCGGACAACATGAAAGCAAATTTGGACCTGCTTGAAGAACATCGTACTCGCGCCGAACTTAAAAATGCCGCTTACAAACACAGAAGCGAGAGATATGTCAATTCCAAGTGCAAACCCCGTTCATTCCGAGTTGGTGATCTAGTCCTCAAACGAATAACGGGGCCTGATCCCGGTCCATTTAAACCGAAGTGGGAGGGACCTTTCCAGATCATCGAGGTCTTACCCCGCAGAGCATACCGAATAGCTCATCCTGACGGAACCCCACATCAATACCCATGGAATGCTGTGTTCCTAAAGAAGTTCTATCAATGAATGGTCCGAAGTCGGACAGCCAACCTTTCTTTCGAACGGACCCTCTTTTTGACTCTCTAAAGGAACGAAGTTATTCTTTTGATGTAATATAAGTTCAAAGACTTTCACTTTTGAAATCCGAGCAACAGCTCGGTACCGATGTAAAATATTTTGACACTCGATTTTATCAATATTTTGTACCGATGTAAACATTGCGACACTCGGTCTCGCTGATACCCCGTAATACATCCAAATCCCACGCATGGTTTGGTTAGGGTTGAAGCTCGTCCACGTCACTTCAGCAAACATGATTTGACGGGTCTCGCTAACAACCGAATACAAAATGAACAACTCGGTTGGGGCCACTTCATAATCAGGCTCTGACGAAGTTCGGTGAACCCTATTTATTTTATGCGTGGCTCGGAATGTGTTAAGTTCTGCAAATTCTTAGTAAGTTTGCATACCGACTAACACTATTAGCCGAATTTATTAAAAAATATCAATGTGGAACTCGGAATCCATTTTTGTAAAAAAGCCTACAACCCGGTTAAAAATATGAATAAATCCGAGTTGGAAGGCAAGTCTTATATATGCACCGAGTTCATTACACTTGGTCTAGAAATTGCTAACTTTGCACAGCGAAATAACTAGAATTGAAATCACGCAAACATTCTTAATTTATATTACAAAGTCGGGAAATTTCACGATTACATATTTCCTACTAAGGATGTCAACATTCTAACACCCCGATTGCTTACTTCAAACATAATAAGCTAAAAATATAAAAACACAAATCTCCAAGAACTTCATGCAGCATCATCTTTATCCCCATCATCTCGGCCAACACCGCTGCCCTCTCCAACTTCCATCTCAGCGGATAGCTGTTTCTGAAGCCGCTCCAAAACAACTATCTCTTTTGCCTTAGCCGCAGCGTCAATAGTCGCATCCGATACTGGAACGAGCTCGTCACGAGGATCTTGCACTTCATCAGATTTGCCCTCCACCGGTGTGACAACTTTAATTATTTCAACTTCCCTGTCTGTCGACTTGGCCTTCTCCTCGATATAAGCCTTGACAGTGTTACGGATTTGGTCGGGAGTCATATCGTCAAAGTTTTGTTCTACTTCCACATCGGCAAGAGTCGTGATATAGATATCTGCCAGAATCATGTTGACATAAGCACGTCGGAGAAGAGCTGCCCTTTCTTCGGTGAGCGGGGGCAAGTCTGGGTTTGCTGCCATCTCTTCAGCTCGGCGGAGCATCCACTCGCAGAATTCCCACTCATCTTCATCAGTCTCCACGTGCATACCTTTGATCTCCATATCAAAGCCATATTTTTTAAGCTTGTGGAACAGGAAGAAGCGCAACTCATCAATATCATAATAACCGGCGTTATATCGCTCGACCACCCAACGAAGATTGATGCAGGTGTTCATCTCCATTTCAAGGTCAGGGCCGACCTCATCATTCGCGCCGGTGTCTGCGGCCTCCACCTCGGCATCCTCACCGACTTGAGTAGCTACGACCTCAGGAACTGAGTCCTTACCGGCTTGAAAGCCGATCTCATACATCGTCTCGCCATACGCGGACTTCTCTTTCTCCAGTTTGGCCATCTCCGCCTGATGAGCATCCCGCTGACGAGACACAAGTTCACGGACCTCGGTGCATTCTTTACGAGCTTCATCATGCTCAGCTTTTTCCTTCAACAACTTCTCTTCTACTTCCTCGGCCTTGGCTTCCAACGCCTTAGAATGTTGTTCGGCAAAGGCGAGGCGCGCCCTAAGTTCTTCCACTTCGGTTTGAAGGGCCTTTTTCTCCTCGGATAAGGCCGAGATATCTTTTTGCGCCACTTCCAGCTGTGAAGTCTGTGCCGCAAGTTCAGTTTTCAAATCGAACTACACTTTAGCCGCCTCTTCCTTCAGAGATACGATCATAGCATCTCGTGCAACAATGATGTCCTTCTTTCCGTCCAGCTGCACCGCTATTCGGCTATGATCGTCTTCAACAGCGACTAAACTCACCAGAGCCCGGCCCAAACATGCCTTAGCATAACTTAATTTGTCCACGCTCGACAAGGACGATACCCCCACTTTGGATTTGGGGTCCCACACCATTAGAGGCACACGCGCTGCACTCTTTGCATTTTCCGGCATATCAATCCTCGAGGACATGTGAGGAGCTTTGACTGATTGAAAAGTGGTGAACCACTCCTCGACCACACCTTTGGGCACCTTTACATTGGCAGCTCGTTCATCATCAATAGATAGGAATGACTTCTCAAACATAGAAGATTCATCAGTGCCCTTCTCTGAGGCTCTACGACTGGAGTCGCGCTTCTTCTTCGATCTCTTCTCCACTCCGGAGGAAGCTTCCACATCAGACATCTTTACTAATTTTCGCTTCTTCTTCTTCTCCGATTGCACAATCTCCAGTGACCTCGGAGGAGATGGCTGCTTCTCAGGCACTTCGGTGTGCGCTTCTTCGGTCACAGCCAATTCGGTACCTATCAAATTTTCCTCCGGCTCAGCTTGATTGATTACTGGAGCATCAATAACTGGTGGCACCTCGGAGGACGTCACTTCCTGTGGAGACTTTGTTTTCTCCGTGTTGACTGCCAACGTCGCACCCGCCCCGACGTCGGCTGACTTCCGTGCTGCAGTCCTCTTCACCAACGCTCGTACTAAGTCTCTCCTCATGGCGTTAGTCAATCGCAAGTCTCGGCTCTTACCAAATTTTAATTGAAGATCCTCGTTCGGATATTTACGCCTGAAATCTTTGGCGTCCTTAACTGTTCGATAACCAGAGAATCCCAGTAACGGGTAGTACACTGCACAAAGACGTAAAAACTAAAGAGTCAATGATGGTTATTTCACGTACATCAAAATATTAGCAGGACACGAAATGTTACATTTTTTTTACCGGGTTCAAATTCAGAAGTTGAAACTCCCGGAGAAAGACCAGCAGCTTCAAGTTTCGAATCTACCACGAGTTTCCTGTAGTCTCGGATATCTTTATCAAGGTCGGCGAGTACAAGCAATTTTCCACTGAATTCTGGACTGAGTTTCGACTCCTGCTTCTTCGTCTCTTTTTCTACAAAGGGTAAAAGTTCCAACCTGTTAGTACACAGAACAAAACCGACATCAGAGAAATATACGAGGAATAAAGAACAAAATAGACTCACTCGCTTCGGAATGAACATTCATCGGAATCGTCATCCCATCTATCCAAGGTTCATGGAAGAAACTTTCAGACTGCCACGCCCCACCGACCCACAACTATTCTTCCTGAAAACCGTGGAGTGTTTCCGGGATGTCGGTTATTATCTCACCAACTTGAAGACCATGTTAAGGCTTTGCTCCGGCAAAGAAACAACACGAGGATTCCGCCACCCTCCTTTTTGGGCTCTTCTTAAAAGCGTAAATGCTTCTGATTTCTTCACATGACGGCAATCCCTCGCCCCTCTCATGTAACAACACCATCAATCCTATGATTTTCTTCCAACTATTCGGTGTTATTTGGCACAAGGGCAACCCCCAACTTCGGAGGTACTCTGTAATTAAATTTGGCAAGGGGAATCTCAACCCCGACCTCAAGCTCTCTGCAAATACACCAACGCAACCCGGAGGAGGGCTAGTTATTCTCTCCCCGGGGTAGGGTGCAAAAATCCTCACCGAAGGCGGAATCCAGATTTGCTCCCGGAGCATCGTCAGCATCCGTCAGAATACTAGGCTCGCCCTCAAATTCCACCGTAGGATCAGGCCATCTCTCACCGGTCTCCTCCAATGTTCCTCCAGATCCGCGGCGTTCTCCTCTACAACATTATCACCATCTTCATCGTTTGGTTTGATATCGAGATGTCTCACCAACATCGGATCCCACCGATGATACTCGAAAGCTAATTCGACTAATTCCGAGTCATGGTACACCTCCAACGGAACCGACTCGGTACTAGAAGAACTCGCAACGGCCTTACCCTTTCCCTTCGACGCCATCGAACAAAAAGAAAAATACAGAACAAAGAGATAGATAAAAATCAACAACGAAGCTTACCAAGGAATCAGCGAACAGACAATCACGCACAAAGAACAAATCTCAAATTTGCAGAAGAATTTCGATAGCCGTTTGCAAGAATTTGAATATGGAAGCGAAAGCGAAGAAAGTTCAATTAAAATTCTCGGTGCCCTATTTATAAGTCCTAATTTCTTACCGTTAGGGTTCTTAATTAAAGGCACGTGTAACCGACGCGACCTCTCATCTCAAATGGTGCAACCAAGTGGCCGTTGTTTCATTAAAGTAGCCGTTATTGCATTTAAGACCATTACGACGCGACCTTTCACACTATTCATTAAAATGCCCGACCGTTACGTCCCTTCTGATCTTTTCCAATACTGCCCAGATCTGGCACAAATTTTCGCCAAGTGTTCTCACCTTGGAAATTAATCTTCATCTCGGAATACAGAAATCCACTTCTGTCATTTCGTACATACAAGCACATCCAAATGGGCATTTCCACTTTACAGCTTATTACCGAGTTGGAATCTCTATTCATTTTGCAATACCGACAGACATCACTTCGTATGTCCGCCGATACTAGGGGCCTCTCTGTTATCACCCAACTTGGTAACCCAATATCTATTAACCTCAAACTGCGTTTTAGATGGATTATTACCAGCAATGACATAGCCAAAAGTTATCCTGGTTCGCATACCAAACCGGCCAAGCTGTAGAAGACCGAGGTTATCCTCACAACCGAGGTCATCCCAGAACCGAAGTCGCTATGAACCGATGAACCGAGGTCATCACCTCCTAAGCTGGTGACAAGGCGCCTACACGCCACCTTCACAAACCACGATATCAAGTGGGACCCGCTGACAATGCCGCCCACCAAAAGCAGCTTTACGAAAAAGGCATCGCACAAATCCCGATATGCATCCCAAAAAAGTTACTATAAATAGCAAACTCCTAATACTTGTACGGGGATCCCGAACCGAATATTTTACCATGAAATATGAAACAGCTCACAAAAGCTTTCCACATCGGTTCATCTCGGACCGGGGCTGTTGTTGAGTTTTTAATGCATGTCTAACGTTCAAACCATTAATATCAATCAATTAAACCAACTTTCAAATCGTTGTTAACAATCACATAACAACAGTCCACATGGATGTCAGTCAAAAGGAGGTATAACCACTGTTTCTAGATCAATATTGGTGATGGCATGACTACTCATATATGGAGGGATCCTTGGGTAAGCACTGCCACCTTGGCTAGGCATCATGACTCTGACAGTGCTTATGCTAACATACAATGGGTGTGGGAACTTATGGAAGCTGGTGGTAGGCAGTGGAATGTCCCTTTGCTCAGACATCTCTTTAATGCAGAGGACTGTGCCAAAATCCTCAAGGTAAAAACTTTGTACCCTAACAAAAAGGATAAATGAATTTGGACTAATGATGCCAGAGGGGAGTTTTCAGTTGCAAAAGCCTATTCTAACATGGTGGAGGACAAATTCATAAGCCTTGATGTTTCTGAGGGCAGCTCTTCTGCTAAAGCTCTCAGGAAAGTTAGGAGCAGAACATGGAAGCTCAATGTGAAAGGCAAACTAAAAGGAAATGCTTTTCTGCTGCACTGCTTGTCAAAGAAGCTCTTAGAAGAAGGGGACTTTTTGTTGATGCTATCTGCCAATCTTTTGGAGAGCACACTGAGTCAGTGGAGCACATATTCTTTCATTGCAGGAATGCTAAAGAGGTATGGAAAGCATCCCCTATTCAGTGGGACATTGACATTAGTAACTCAACAAAGTTCAGAACATGGTGGCAGGATGTATGCTCTGTGAACAAACTGAAGGTTTATGAGGCTATAATTGAGCTCACCACATATATCTGTGGTGACTCTGGAAAGCCAAGAACCTTTGGCTCTTTAAGAAGGAATGGTTGCCACCTCTTTGCATTGCAAGACTTGCATTGAAGGATTGGCAGATGTTTGCTAGAAGGAAATCAGGCTAGTTCGCTATCTGGGCATAACTCCTAGATCCTCTCAGCTCAGTAAGTGCTTTAGCTTTTTACCTGGGGGTTCTCTGCTTGATTCAACTTTGTTTCAGTTTTCTTTTCTTTGGTACTTTTAGATTGCTTCTGTGTACTGTTGTACTGTGATCATTTGAGTTGTATTGTCTTGGTTTGGGTAAGAGAGCTTATTGTGGTGTTAAGGGTTACAATGTTGTTATTGGACTTAACATGTACCTTAAGTTCTCTTAGTATTAGTTTGTTGCATTTTTTGTATTTCTAGAGTACTTATGCAGTGGTGTCTCTCCTTCATTGGGTCCAGTTGGATCCCGGGTTGTATTTCTGTACATTCAGTGCTATAAAACCTCTATCATTTCATAAAAAAAATAACATATATATATATATATATATATATGTATGTATAATAAAATGAAAATAATATTTTTTTTATAAATTTTACAAAATTACAGATTTGATCCAATGTACTTAATTGAAATAAAACCAAAATCTCATATATTACATTGAGGTCCTTCACTT
>CACSLK010011299.1:5631679-5652353 GCA_902706635.1 Striga hermonthica | reverse complement strand
AAAAAAAAAAAAAAACTTAAACTCTCAATTGATTTCTGGATAGTGCATGAATGATAATGATCTCAGTAGCATTCAATTAATCTTCAAGTAGGGAAGTCTTCTCCAAGTAACTTTCCTTCCTTTTCGATTTCCTTCCATGAATATAGGATAAAACATGGTAAGTGTTGATATCCTTCTCTCTCTCTCTCTCTCCAAGATCTTCTCTTCATGCATGCTTCTCTCCTCGTCCATGCATATCCGATTATCTACAATAAAATAACATAATCAGATCATCCAAATCTTTCTTATATATATATATATATATACAAAAGACTAAAATGTAATATATATAAGACTAAAATGTATCTGAATTAAATATAATATATACAAATAAAAGAACTTCCCTTTTATTTCACATACTTGTAAAAACACATACATTTCACACACAACCCAATTGACTCGAAGGCACAACTTTTTGAATTTACTGCCAAAAAATAAATCTTTCATGTCCCGCTCCGACAGTCGTCGGAGTCGGAGGGGGATCAGCCACACGCATGTCCTTCGGGGGACCAATCGCTGGAGTCTACCACGTTGGAGATGGCAGAGGGGAGTGGGACGCAGGTCCCTAGTTCCTATGAAAGGGGTGAATACCCGTGTCTAACCCATATCGTTTATTTATGAAGATAGCTTCATGGAATGTGTGATGGGATGCGTCTGATGCGTTTAGGCGTGCTTTTTTGTCGTTAAATTCTCAGTACACTCCTGATATTTTTGCCATTTTCGAGCCACGGATCAGTGGTATGGGGGCGAATTTATTTATCCGTCGTAGTGGGTTTTCTCGCTCCTTTCGCGTGGAGGCTCAAGTTTTTTCCAGAGGGATCTGGGTCCTATGGAAGGACGAGGTGGATCTTATGGTGCTAGACTGTAGCCGCCAACATGTCCATGCTTAAGTTAGTGTGGGGACTACTTCCTTTTTGGTGTCATTTGTATATGCCAGTCCGAACCCACATGTCCGCCGCTCTCTGTGGGATCAATTGAACAAGCTGGCACATGGTATCTCCGACCCTTGGATTATTGGTGGGGATTTTAATTGTTATCTCTGACTTTCGGAGAAGCAGGGGGCTCTGTCAGAAGTTTTAATGTTAGCTCTGCCTTCGCTGAGTTGATATTTAATAACAACCTTCACGAGATGCGAACTGATGGGGACTACGCAACTTGCTTTCGAAATGGCTTAGCAGAGAAGCTTGACCGATGGGTTGGGAATGAGGCCTGGTTGGATTTGTTCCCGGATAGCATGGTGTCTCATCTTCCCCGAGTGCACTTTGACCATACTCCTTTATTGGTTTGTGCAACTTCTACGGGCAGGGGGCCGGGACCCAAGCCTTTTAGATTTCTAGCTGCATGGCTTCTTCACGAGAAATTTGACAACATGGTAGGGGAGCTCTGGTTGGGTGGGGGCCCGTATTCTTCTCTGGCGATGGAACTCTCGGCCAAGTCTAGAGTGTGGAATGCTTGTGTGTTTGGCAATATTTTTCGTCGAAAGCGCCGTCTGCTAGCACGGATCGGGGGAATCCAACGTTCGAACGCCTTGGGGAGGAATCCTTTTCTTTGGCAGTTGGAATCTCAATTAAAAGAAGAGCTTGATAATGTTCTTTTTCAATAGGACTTGTTATTGCTCCAGAAGACCCAACGGAACTGGGTTCTTTTTGGTTATAAGAATTCTGCTTACTACCACCGCCTCCTCAAGCATAGACGGTGAAAAAGTAAAATTGTTGTTCTCCACGACGATGATGGCGGCCTAGTGGAGGATCCGACTACCTTGCAGCGTATGGCGGTCGAGTTCTTTAAGAAGATCTATATGGTACTTGGCCCACCGCCAGTCAGTCTTCGTAGTCGGGACGCGTTTCCCGCGGTGGCTGATGCTTTCTTGCGGCCACTAGGTGATGCTATCTCGGAGTCGAAAGTTGTACACTTAAGCAGATGGCGCCTTTAAAAGCTCCTGGGATCGATGGGCTCCATGCTATGTTCTTCCAACAAAAAATGGCACCATGTTGGCAAGTCGGTTTGTGACTTGCTTGGCAACATCTGGGCGGGTGGGGTCCTTCCGTCGTCCCTTAATGAGACTCTCCTCGTGCTAATCCCGAAGGTGGATAACCCGATGTCTTTGAAACAATTCTGACCAATAAGCCTTCTTAATGTGGTGTATAAATTATTGACGAAGGTACTAACCGAACGAATGAAACCCATTTTTCCCCTTATCATTAACCCGACTCAGACGAGTATTGTCCTGGGGTGGCATTGTTGGGATCAATGAAGATCTCGTTATGCACAAATCATGAATTCAATAGCAAAACGTAAACCTATGCGTTGCATATCTAAAGTTTTGCGTAGAGAACTTATGACTTAAAATTTATGGCGATCTGGCTGATCTTCTGGATGGTCGTACACAGCACACCAATGAATTTGTTGACTGCAAATCGCGTCCTAGGATTGCACGAACAAGATCAGATCGAAAATCGGATCAAACGAGTGCAAGACGGATGAAGATAAGTTGCAGTCCTGGGACCTTGTGGCGGCGCGTGCGAGAGCGTGGGTGGTCGAACGGCTGTGATCTCGGCGGCGTTGGAAAGCTCTCGTCGAGACGGTCGTCTGGGTATGCTGCAAGACTTGATCGGACATCCGGTTATTTCTGTGCGACAAAATATATTTCGTCTCACTTTACCCAAAGATCTTCTACTGTATATCTCAAATACCTCTTAATCTTGTACCAGTGGAACAACAAGAAGAAGATAAAGCTCGAATAGGAACTGAAAGAGAGAAGGGAGGCGTGGGGCGTGTTTCACAAGATGTGTAATTCTCTTCTCTTCCCATGAGCTTAATGATGTATATATAGAGCTACAGTAGGGATCCTTAGGAGATTAGAATTAGGGCTCCTTAATTAATTAAAATACTTGTGGACCAAGTCACTTATTTTAATTAATTAAAGAATATTAAATGGGTCACCAACATGATATTATTGCACTCCCTTTTCCTAGCCCAATTTACAATTTAGACTCCAATAATAATTACTCGATTTATCTCGTCCATCACATTATTACTATGCCGGAATTTAATCCACCTGCAGGGTTTAGCATAATAATCCTTCATGAACTCACTCCGGGGACATCATCAAACTAACGCACATGGTGACCGTAAATATCCTAACAACACATTCTACATGTATCAATATTACCCAAGACAGCGGGTCTATTGGCCTAGTTCACTAAGCCTCACCCATGTGAATCAAAGTAATAAATACTACACATATATGTCTACTTAATATCATACGGGTTAGGACCAACAAGGGTTGACTCAAGTGGTAAGCAGTTTGATGTCGCTTAATCAAGGTCTCGGGTTTAAGTCCTTGTGGATGCAGAAAACCCTTGTTGGGAGACTCACCCACCATTGCCAGGTGTGCTACCCGGGTCGACCAACAAATTAGTCGGGGCATAGCTCCGGATACCGTGGCTGGCTACCAAAAAAAAAAAAAAATCTTACGGGTTTGGAGTACGTAGTAATTAACCGAGGCCTAGTTCGTTTACGACGATCAGTATAAAACGAACTGCTCCTCTCTGGGATACTGTTCAATACATAAATGTACTAGTGCAACTAATCAGTCAAGACAAACTGTACAGTTGACACTACATGTAACACCCCGCCTAGACTTACTAAAATCAAAGTAAATTTTTCGCGCTATAAATGGAAAGCACTGATTTAATTTTCGAAAACTCATATTATTTTTTCGAAAATACTTTAACTTTAAAACACGGGGTGCTACTCAACTTTAATCTTATATCTTTATCTCTTTAATCTATCATGCATGCGACCAAGTAAATTCATTCTAGAATTAAGGCCATGAATAATACCGGATAAAACATGCATATTCTAAAAATCTGACATAATCTGACATCTGAAATAATAGTCTGAAATCTGACATCTGAAGCATAAGTCTAACATGCGGAAGCAAGTACAAGTTCAGAAAATCACACAAGCATAAAACAAACATAGATAATTCAAACATGTTCAAATACTATATGACATGTTTTCACAAAAATGTCCTAAGTTGGACCAACACCACATATCTGCTCACGCGTCACGCGGGACTCCATCACCTGAAAAATAGGGTAGTGGGGAGGCGTGAGCAAAAAGGAATCAACGGTGCTTCGCCGTTAGTCCCATCATCGACCTAACCATTTCCATAAGAGTACTATTTCTTCGTTCTGCAACCCCGTTCTGCTGGGGCGTGTCGGATGCAGTCAATTGGGATTCAATCCCAGCTTCTGATAAATATGTCTTGAACTCTCCAAAGAGGTATTCGCCACCTCGATCAGATCGAAGCGACTTGATACTTTTACCATGTAGCTTCTCCACATACTCTTTGAATTTTTCAAAGCATTCGGACTTGCGGTGCAACAGATAAATGTACCCAAATCTTGAGTAATCATCTATAAAAGAGACAAAGTACTCGAATCCTCCTCTAGCCTGGATCGACATAGGACCACATAAATCAGAATGAATCAATCCTAGCACATCTTGGCTCCTATACCCCTTTGCCGTAAACGACCTCTTGGCCATCTTACCTTCTAGGCATGATTCACAAGTTGGATATTGCTCTTCCAATGGACCGAGAAGTCCACTAGCCACTAACTTTTGAATCCTCCATAGGTTGATGTGCCCAAGTCTAAGGTGCCAAAGATATACTTGATTCATACTCGAAGATTCCTTCCTCTTATTAGATTTAGTCGTGACATTATTCAATTCAGTTTGTTGCAGTGTGGGAGAGTTTGGTTTGAGAACATATAAATTGCCAACTAATGAACCAGAACAAATGAAACGCTTTCCATAACGAATAACAACCATGTCATCAAACGTAAACGAAAATCCATCTGAAACAAGTTTAGAAACTGAAACAAGATTCTTTCTAAAACTAGGAACATAAAGGCAATGTCTCAAAACCAAAATACTACTATCAAAAGATAAAGTAACGTCTTCCACTGCAACAGCTGCCACTTTCGTAGCATCGCCCATGTAGACGGTGATCTCTCCCTCCCTAAGCTGTCTGGTTTCCTGGAATCCCTGCAACGAATTGCAGACATGATCAGTGGCTCCAGTATCTACACACCAGGTTCTGGTAGATACAACCGCTAAACATGTTTCTACGACATTAACGAGAGAGTTACCTTTCTTGAGGAGAGGGCAATCGACCTTCCAGTGTCCTGACTTGTTGCACTTGTGGCATCTACCTTTCGGCTTCTTTGCCACAGACTGAGGGGGCGGTCGCTGTACCACCGGGGCATCCTGCACATTTGCCTTTCCTGCAGACTTCTTACTCTTCCTGCCCTTGTGAGGCCTGGAAGGTCCAGCCTGCTCGGCAACCAGTGCGTGAGGCGCCTGAGTGAATAAGGCCTCCGTCGACTGAAGCTCTGCTAACAGTTCTGGAAGAGCCATATGCATCTTGTGCATGTTGTAGTCCAACCAGAACTGATCAAGAGCATGATATCAACCTGGGTTTCCCCGTCGATAAAACCTCCCATAACCTCAAGCTCATTGAGTAGCGCCATAACCTTGAGAGCATGCTCCCTTACGGGTGTGACCTCTGCCATGCGCGTAGTCATCAGAGCATTCATGGCCTCTTGCCTAGCAGCTCTAGACTGGTGTTCGAACAGATTCCTGAGATTGAGAAGTATATTTGCCGTAGTGTTCATAGACTGATGCTGATGTTGAAGAAAATTTGACATAGATGCCAGAATGTAACACTTCGCCATCTCATCAGTCTTTTTCCACCGGGCATACTCCCCTTTTTCCTGCTCAGGAGCATCATCCGCGGGCTCTGCCGGGCAAGCCTCAGTAATCGCAAACTTATAACCCTCAGAAGTCAACACAATGTCTAAGTTCCTCTTCCAATCAATGTAATTAGGACCAGTAAGTTGATTTTCTTTTAGAATGACAGATAACGGATTGAACGACATGATGAATATCTGAGAAACACGAAAATAATTTTACAGATTAAACACATTTGAATTTAACTGCTAATATTGATATCCTCAAAACAATATTAACTTAAATTCACCGACATCTCAAAACACCGAGAGTTAATGCATGATGCGAGGGCAACTCTACACAACTCAACATTCGCAAGAGAAGGGCTTTCAAAGGACCATTAATTTCCATAAGTCAAAACCAAATTCATGACGAATGAAATTAATAGTCGGTCTCCATTTGTCCATGTAATAAATTCAGGGACCTCGAGGGGAGTTATAAATAAATCGCATTCTAAGTGAATCTCATATCTCGATCCTGAATTCATACAAATTCGATTATACGTCATCCGAGGGGAAGCCCGTACTCTCTCATAAGACTCCCTCTAATCGTCTAATTAGAAATTCGTCTTGGTAATTTCCTACAATTAATTTTAGCGATGTCACCCGAGGGGGAGCCCATAACCGCAATTAATTAATTTACCGACAAATTAGAAATAAAAGCCTTAGGAATTTTAAAATTAACTTTAATTTAAAATCCCTTCTCAAACTTAGTATAATTTAAATGAGGATTTTTACTTATTTAAATATTTATGCAATTCTAAATTAATCCTATGTAAATGCAATAATTAATTAACATGCATAATTAAATATGTAATTCTAAATTAATCCCATGCAAGTACAATAATTAATTAACATGTATAAATAAATAAATAATGGCATAATGAATTTAAATAAATAAATAAATAAATAAATCCACTATTATGACCATTAAATATTGAGTTCCCATAAACAAGGAAACTTTGTATATTCTTTCCATGTTCAACTGGATCTCCCACTGCAGTAGAATCCTTGTAGATCTTGTACTACTTGGACATCAAGTAAACCTCTCCACCGCCGACAGCCCGCCGTCGCCGCCACACGGCCGCGCCGGTGGTCGGACAATAATAATTTTTTTTTTCTCTCGCGCGTGTCCGTGCGCGCCTCCGGGCTTCATCCCGGTTGGTCTTTCGAGGCTCGTTGATCTCTTGTGATCTCCCGACAATTAATATACGATCACAACACGAAAAATATAATTTACAAAATTATATAATCCGATCCTAGATCCAACAAATGGATGTACATGATTTCTAAACAAATATTTAAATCTATCCGGTCAACCCCCAGACGAATAATTACTACAAACATTCATCCATCAAATTCCTCGACATGTCCGAGGCTTTAAAAACAAATTTAAAACCATACATCACATTCATCAACATTCATCACTCACATAATCGACCATAATAGTGGATTAAACTAATTCTTGAAAAACCGAGTTATGCGAATATAATCCAATATATGGCTGCGTTTGAACACATCTTGACAAATAAAGCCGTAAAAATTTGAACTTGTACACAACGAATTAAACCAAGCTCTGATACCACTTGTTGGGATCAATGAAGATCTCGTTATTCACAAATCACGAATTCAATAGCAAAAACGTAAACCTATGCGCAGCGGATCTAAAGGTTTGCGTAGAGAACTTACAGCTTAAAATTTATGGCGATCTGGCTGATCTTATGGATGGCCGTACACAGCACACCAATGAATTTTTTGACTGCAAATCGCGTCCTAGGATTGCACGAACAAGATCGGATCGAAAACCGGATCAAACGAGTGCAAAATGGATGAAGACAAGTTGCAGTCCTGGGACCTTGCGACGGCGCGTGCGGGCGCGTGGGTGGTCGGACGGCTACGCTCTCGGCGGCGTTGGAAAGCACTCGTCGAGACGGTCATCTTGGTATGCTGCATGTCTTGATCGGACCTCCGGTTTAGTTCTGTGCGACAAAATATATTTCGTCTCACTTTACCCAAAGATCTTCTACTGTATATATCAAACACCTCTTAATCTTGTACCAGTGGAACAACAAGAAGAAGATAACGCTCGAATGGGAACTGAGAGAGAGAGAGAAGAGAGGCATGGGGTGTGTTTTACAAGATGTGTAATTCTCTTCTCTTCCCATGAGCTTAATGATGTATATATAGAGCTATAGTAGGGATTATTAAGAGATTAAGATTAGGGCTCCTTAATTAATTAAAATATTTGTGGACCAAGCCACTTATTTTAAATAATTAAATAATATTAAATGGGCCACCAACATAATATTATTGCACTCCCTTTTCCTAGCCCAATTTAAAATTGTGACTCCAATAATAATTACTCGATTTATCTTCCCATGTTTAAGATATAATATTCATTAATTAATTCGATTACTGACAATCAAGAATTAATTAATTTATTATTATTTCACCGAAGCTAGCGCTCCTTCATCACATTATTACTATGCCGGAATTTAATCCACCTGTAGGGTTTAGCATAATAATTCTTCATGAACTCACTCCGGGGACATCATCAAACTAATGCACATGATGACCGTAAATATCCTAACAGCACATCCAACATGTAGCAATATTACCCAAGACAGCGGGTCTATCGACCCAGTTCAATAAGCCTCACCAATGTGAATCAAAGTAATAAATACTACACATATATGTCTGTTTAATATCTTACGGGTTAGGAGTACGCAGTAATTAACCGAGGCCTAGTTCGTTTACGACGATCAGTATAAAACGAACTGCTTCTCTCTGGGATCCTGTTCAATACATAAATGTACTAGTACAACTAATCAGTCAAGACAAACTGTACAGTTGACACTACAACTGCTCGCGATGGGGTGTTCATGTCCATCTGGGTTGTGAACCACTTATTCTTGTTTCGCGAGTAACTGATAGCATGATCTTCGGTTCGCCAGATGACGACCCACACTATCTAATGCAAAACAACAGAACGTAGAACTTGTTTAATCTAACATGTTTCCCATTCATAAAGGGTAAAAGTATAATATCATCCAAAGCCAAGCTTTCAGTATATAACACTAACAGGCATATTACTGATAATGTTATTAATGGCCCAAGAGCTCGTCCACTCGATGTGCGGGCTAAAGGGGCGGCAGGGTTTTGTGGTGGTGAAAGTGGACTTGGAGAAAGCTTATTATTTCCTCCGGTGGGAATTTATTCGTGAGACGTTGGAGCTAGTAGGGTTTTCGGGCACCTTTGTGGAGGTTGTTATTAAATGTGTTACTTCGGCTTCTATGCAGTTGCAGTGGAATCGTGGGATTAGTGAGGAGTTCATGCCTTCCCGCGGTGTTTGGTAGGGGGACCCGATATCTCCTTATCTCTTTGTCTTGTGCATTGAATGTCTGGCCCATATGATTGATGTTGCTGTGAATCGAGGGGATTGGAGGCCGATCAGTGTGGGGAGGGGCCAGGTCTCGGTCCCTTATCTCATGTTCGCGGATGATCTACTACTGTTTATTAAAGCTACCGAGGGTCAGGTGGACTATCTAAAACTGCTTCTCCAGTCGTTCTGTGCGGCCCCGGGGCTACAGGTTAGTGAGGCCAAGACCTAGGTCTATTTTTCCCCTAATATCCCGGAGGCGACTCGTTCCTAGCTGGCTCACCAGTTGGGGTTCCAGGCCGTGGATAATATTGGTAAGTATCTTGGTAAGCCACTTATATATAGTCGTGTGACTAAAGCTACGTATGCGAAGATCTTAGACAAAGCAGAGAAGCGACTGGCTGGGTGGAAAGCCTCGTCTCTCTCGCTGGCTAGTAGGGTCACTTTAGCGCAGTTGGTACTGATCTCTCTTCCATATTTCTCCATGCAAACGGCCTCTTTGCCGTTCGGGGTCTGTGATAGCTTGGAAAGAAAGTGCCGAAATTTTATTTGGGGGGTACAGAAACTTCGCGGAAGGTGAGTCTCGTCTCGTGGTCCAAGGTGTGTCGGCCGAAGGACGAGGGTGGTCTAGGGATGAAGGAACAACGATTAATGAACCGTGCTCTGCTTACAAAATTAGCGTGGCGATTCCTTTCGGAACCTCATGTGCTTTGGTGTCGTCTCCTTCGGGCCAAGTATAAGTTAGCCCCGCATAAGATGGGGTAAGATTACGTATTCCCACAAGGTTCGATGGTTTTGTGTGCCATTCGAGATGTTTGGCGAGAGACGGTTGTGGGAAGTCGATGGTCGGTGGGCAACAGTCAGTCTGTGCGGTTTTGGTGGGACCGTTGGTTACTATCTAACACCCTGCTGATCAAATTGGCGATAGCTCCGGTGCCGGAGGCATTGCTCTCCCTGACAGTCTCGGAGTTCATCCAGACGGATGGAGGATGGAATTGGCCTTTGTTTCAGAATTTGTTGTCGGCCACCTGCTTTCTCCGAATCTCCGCCGTTCCTCCGTCGTCTTCCATTGGAGAGGTAGATCAAATTTTCTGGGGTGGCTCTGCGGATGGACGGTTCATCACCAGATCAGCGTACCTGATGCTAGCTTGGCCCTCGACGGGCCGCCGGGATCGTCTCTGGAAGGTACTATGGCGTTGGGTGGGCCCGCAGCGAGTTCGACAGTTTTTGTGGCACGTGACCCGTAATTCCTTACGCGAATGCGTCACGATACTGTCGCCATCTCATGGAAATCCCAATCTGCTCCATCTGTTCGGTGACTTGCGAGTCGACGCTTCATGCATCACATGACTATCCCGCGGTGTCTTCAATATGGCGACGCTTAATGCCGAGTGTCCGCTGGCAGGAATTTTTCTCGCTTGATCTTCATGGCTGGCTTTTTAGCAACCTTTACGGTGAGCTGAGCCGGGTGAGCGACGACTGGTTGTCGGTGTTTGGAGTGGAAGCGTGGCGAATGTGGCAGTGGATAAATTTGCATATTTTTCAGGGGACCGACGTGCCCGTGAATCAACGCCTTGGCGAGGTGGCCTCTTTCGTGAGCATGGGGCGGAGTGCTTTGTCAGCAGTCGACGTGTGGGGGCGCGAGGTTTTCTTAAGACCCGGTGGGTCTCTTGGGAAGGCCCCTTGGCATCAGAGTTGAAGCAGAACACGGATGGGAGCTTTGATCCCAAGACGGGAATGATGAGTGCGGGTGGTGTAATTCGGGACCATTATGGTAAATGGGTACATGGTTTTGTGATGAACATCGGTTTTTGTTCTATTACTGGAGCGGAATTGTGGTGATTATTTCAAGGCCTTTTGTTGGCCTGGGATATTGGAGCCCGGAACGTGAGAGTCGAAGTCGATAGTCAAAGTATTAGTAATATGGTTCAGCAGGACACGTGCAGCGGGCCTCATCGTGGGTTGCTCATGGGCATTAAGGAGCTTTTGGGCCATTAGTGGGTGGTAATCTTGCACCATGGTTACCGGGAAGCAAGTTGTGTGGCGGATTATTTAGCTTCGTTGGCGGCTAAGGGCCCGGGTGGGCTTCATCGGTTGGAGAATCCTCCGCCGTGAGCGAGCTTATGGTTGCAGCATGATAGGCTGAGGGTGTCTCATCCTCGGTCGGTCCTAGTCTAGGCTTGGTAGCCTCCTTTATCGCACCAAAAAAAAATAAAAAATTCATATCAATTAAATAAACATTTGGTCAAAGCTTTATCCGCCCATCAAAATCAGATCTATTAAATAAACATCCGGATCAGATCTATTAAATAAACATCCGGTCAAACCTTTAACTTCAATATTTGCCAAAATTTTTGAGTTCGCAGTAATAATTAATTGAAGATTTAGGTCTTTTAAAATGCAATTTGATTGGAATTATAACAATTAAATCCTCGAAGATTTAGGTCTTTTAAAAAACAATTTGATTTCAATTATACTGTATATAAAATTACCTAAACATATTTTCAATGCAATTCATAACATGACTGAAAAATCTCTTTCTAGACAACTTTTTTGGTCAATTTGGACAAGAAAGATACTGTAATCCCATGTGAATGATTCGATAATAGCACATACCCGACTTGTAAAATAATACTATGAAGATAAAATTATAGACTAAAAATTAAATAGAATAAATTATGATAAAAAAATTTAAATCATTGAAAAAGAAAATTAAAAACTAATTATGTTATAACCCATTTTCTGGAGTGTAGAAAATCAACAGTCATACCGAGAACTATATTTTCTCTATCAACCTCGTCGTTCATAAATATTGAACCACCAGCATCACCGGTTGACATTGGAATACTAGAATCGCCTCCATATTTTAAATGTATTTATAAACAAATAATAAGTTAAATATAAATAAAAAAATAATATTGATATGCTATCTACAAATATTTAAAAATTAAAATAAATAAAGTTATATCTTACGTTGCTATAAAGTCTTGAATTTCCTCAATATTTTGATCAAAAAATCATCTTATTTATGTCCAACATGTTTGAAACCTTAACAACTTTAAATATAACATAAAAGTTTTAAAAATTAAAAATATGATGTCATAATATAACTACATCTGCAAAGTTTGTGGGGAAATGATAGAAACTACTGAGCATCTTCTCTTCAATTGCCCCAGAGCCAAGAAAATTTGGAAACTAGCACCAGTGACCTGGACCAACATACAACAGGGCATCAAATGCTTCAAAACATGATGGAAAGAAGTCTGTTTCATGCACAAGAACAAAGTTGCTGTTGATAGAATCCAATTAACCAGCAACATTCTATGGTGGTTATGGAAATCCAGGAAACTTTAGGTCTTCAAAGATCAATGGCATCCCGAGAAAGCTACAGTGGATTCAGCCTACTCTGAATGGCTTGAATTTTCTTTAATCTCCTAGTTATTTTTTGCTTATTTTTTCTTCTAGCTATGTGTTTTCTCAATAGCTGGAATGTTATTTATCTTGTCTAATGTAGTTTCCCTGGGCCCCAGTATCCTTATACTGCCCAATGGTTACAACATTAGTCCCTTTATCCCTCCTAGACCAACCTTGTTGGCTCTCCACTCTATGTTAGTTATTTTCAGTTCTGGTAGTGCAGTCTTCTTGTTATTAGCTTGGCTTATTTGCAGTCTTGTTGTTGCCTCTTTTGTACTGAACACTTGTATTTTGGTTTCTGCTATAGTATTATTCTTCGTTTCGAAAAAAAAAAAAATCAAATTGAAGTATATAGACAATCATGCTTTTTTAATAGAAATATACTTTCAAACTGAAATTACCAAAAGTGCGGTATTTCATAACATATGTATACATCCTCCCTATATATAATTCCCGAATGAGCTGAGCCTACGTGGCTGCTTCTGGTGCTTCGGAATCCTATTTGGCGAAGAATCATGCTTCGTAATTAGGTTTGGATGAATAATATTGATATATTAATAATTAATCATCTAGGTTCGGGTATTTCATAAATATTATTTAGCTAACTTAGGTATTTTAATATCACTTTTACTAATATAATCTTTTAATTTTTTGTAATTTTACATAGTGAGGCACTAAGTGACTAATATAATATATCCCTGAATTTTGATTTGTTTCCTTCAATAAGCTATTAAATTATAAATGTATTTTAAAAGTTCATAACTTTTGTATTTCTTATCGGTTTTACATATATAATATATCAAATTAATCATCTTTTGATGATCTTCGATTTGACATCCATATTGTATATATGAAATAAATAAATTATATTTATTTTTATAATAATAAAAATAATAATATTTATTAAAATTCATTAGAAAAATAAAATTATTTCTCAATTGATATATTTATATGTAATGTAGTTATATATTGTAAGTTAAAAAAAATTTAGCATAATATAACACAAGTAAGTCGCACAAATAAGAAGTGTCATAATAAATATATAATAATATATATATATATATATTCTTATAAAAGGTATTTAAATTTTCAAACTACTTTTTTCTTATTAATTTTAGATTTTAAGAAAAAAATTAGCAAGCACCTGTGTAATACACGGGTGTTGTGCTAGTTTTTATTATATATGTATAATAGGATGACTCGGCAATTGTTATGGAATCTCATACAAGAATCTTTTTTAAGTCTATTTGTATTGGTTTTGCTATGAATTCAACAGTTGGATCCATAATGGAGTCAACCTTCTATATACAGCAAGTAAACCATATTATATTAATAAAATTATATTAGTGTTATTTAAGTAATCAGAGAATATGGTAAGTTTACTTGTTGTACATAGAAGATTGACTCCACTATTGAGCCAACTTTGATTTCATAGCAAAATCCCTATCAGTATATATTAGAGAGAGAGAGAAATTTTCTTACTTGAAATAGTATTAAAATTCTTGCTTAAAATTTTTTAAGTTATTATTTTTAATAACTTTTTTGAAAAATGGCGGCTGAATGAAAATTCGAATTCAAAATTAAAAATATAATAATAAAATTATTATTTGAGAAAGAAATTGTGTGAAACTTAATTTCTAAAAATATGGACAATGATTTCGTTGAATACTATGGGTAAATCTGGCCAATATTGAGAAAGAATCTTGAAAATCTTGCTTCTAAAAAATCTAGTCAATCATTTCCATAAATTTTTTTGTCAAACGTACAAATTTGGCTTTTTTTTTTGTAATATTTCCTAAATTTGAAATCTTTCCTTAAAGTCTTAAAGAATATACAAAGATCCATCAACATATCATATTAATTTTTACACAAATTAATTCATTTTCGTATTTATTTAACTATCATTTAATTGATGGTATGTAATAATTTCATATTATGTCGTCGTTCTAATAAAATTAAACCAATTAATGATGTTGAATCCAACACAAAAATAATATGAATTCACACTTTTCAAAATATATTCACCATTTTTCGTCTCATATCTACATTACAAATTTAATGTGAATATTAAATATCTTATATTTGTTAAATATATATATATATTAAAAATGTATGACGATCCGTAATTTTGTATTTATTTTCGTGCAATAATGAGATGTTTAATATAAATAATTATGTTTAAATAAAGTTTTAAAAAATATTTTAAGTAACTAGTCATGCACACTAGTTAGATTTGTAATACAATTTGAATACAATAAATCATCTCTAGTATGTAAATATTGGATATCATAAATCCCAAGACTAAAAACAACTATATATTAAGTGCACTTGTGGGCGAAATGGACATGAGAAAAGAATTCTAAAGGATGAATCATAGTTTGATGAGAAAAAAATTCTAAAGAATGAAGCATAGTTTGATGATAACTCTGGTCCTCTTTTCTTCAGTTGTGCTTAACATCTTACACACTTCACATAGTTCATGTGTTTTCACAGGCCGAGAACACATTAGCGTCATTAATAATCTTCCTCCAAAATCACGACTCACGTTGCATTGTGCTTCTGGGGACGACGACCTTGGCTTCCATACGATTTCGGTTAATGAATATTTCGCTTGGAAGTTCTGCGTGACGCCTCGTACTCTGTTTTTCTGTCACCTGTGGTGGGGATCCAAACAGAAAAGTTTGTTTTTAAAGTCAAACCTTATGAGCCATATTCATATTATAATTGGTCAACTCGAAGTGATGGCATTTATTTGGCTCACGAAGGCAGCGAGCGGGATAGATTATTTGTAAAAACATACGATTGGGATGGATATTGATAGAGTTATCATCAATTATATACATTGGGAATGTGTGCTCTAATGATGAATAAATAGGAACTCTTGCTATGAATTTCCTTTGTGACTCATTTTTTTTTCTTTTTTTTTTTTCAAATAGTTTGGTAGTTTTAAGTGTTTTTATAACCTATTTACTCAATATATGATATGATATTTGATTGCGAATTGTGATGCATTATAATGAGTATTTTTATCATACCAATATTCAAGTAATTACATTAAGTACACGTCAATTGTTTTAGTTAATTTGATTTAATGATTAGACGGATCAATCTCTCACGTCTTTTAATTAAAATTAAGTATTCATTACTATATAATACACTTAAGAAAAAATACATAAAAAGTAAGTATTTTCCCGTTTCTTTTTCGATTATTCCTTCTTTTGGAAATTTTTTGAATTGTTTTCGTATATCCCGCCCATGAAATTTGGTTTTGCCAATATGGTATGATTTATTCAATTAATCCGAATTTGGTTTTGCCATGAAATCTGAATTGTTTTCGGATTTAACTTCCTTTTTTATGCGATTTAGTAGTTCAAATATTGTTAACATGAAATCCGAATTGTTTTCAAATTTAACTTCCTTTTTTTATGCGATTTTGTAGTTCAAATGTTGTTAACAAATTAAATCCTATTTGACTTTTTTTTTTTTTTTTGCCAACGTTGGCAGGGTCCGAACCGATTGGACTTCAACGGGTTACAGCCCCTCCCCAATGTTTGAATGATTGGATGGATCATGATAGTAGGGGGTACCTCTCTCCCGGCTTGTTCTAGCATAAGCATCATTTTTTCTTTCATTGTACCAAAAAAAAAAAAATATCCGTGGTGTGTATGGATAAATACACAAATCACTGCTTTGAAATTTGGTTAAACACTGCTTTGATTTCTTCTTCCATAAAATCTTATTTCTGCATTTCTTAATATTAATGAAACTCGAGAGAAAAAGGTGATTTTTTTTGTTTCAATTCACATATCATTGAGATAAAATTGCAACTAATAAAAACAAATGAAAAAAAATGATATCCAATGGCTTCCTACAACGTTTTAAAATCTTATTTTTGCATTTCTTAGTATTAATGAAACTCGAGAGAAAAAGGTGATTTTTTTTGTTCCAATTCACATATCATTGAGATAAAATTGCAACTAATAAAAACAAATGAAAAAAATGATATTCAATGGCTTCCTACAACGTTTTGTTCCATCTTCAAATCAAGTTTTGTTTATTCAACTTCAACTAAAAATATATTCAGTTGTGTTATTCTTTTTTAATTTTCGTATTTATCCAAAAATCTTTTTCATTATTACCATTTTTTTAATTCATGTGATCAATTTTTAATAATTCATAATAAGATAAGATTTACAAATACGATTTGGTTTACAATTCATGTTCGTAAATAAAATCATGATTAAGATTTCTGTAAAAAGAAAAATAATAATAGTTAAGATTTACAAATTTAATTTGTTTTACAAATCATGTTAGGAAATAGATTAATGCTGATATAATTATAAATGACTATACAAATAATAAAGCTTCAATAATTTAAAATAAGATTTACATATCCGATTTGATATACAAATCATATGTCTATATTAATTTAGAATAATATTTACAAATAATCATTGATTTACGAATCCGGGAGGCAATAAAATCACAATTGCGGTTGATATATTAATAATACTTAAAGAAAAGATTACGAATAATTCAAGACATGCGTAATACGATTTTACATCACAATAAATTAAAATTAATATCATTTACAGCATTAAAATAAATTTGAGTTTAGATTGTATACCAGTTTTTTTTGTGATTTTTTGAATCTACACTATCCAAAACACTAAAATTTGTTTTTTTTTTTTCCAAAATGATAGATTATATTATAAATCAAAATGCACAAATATGCGAATACACAGCAGCCAACGGCTGAATACACAACCAACAGCTGAATACACAGCAGCCAACACCTGAAAAAATGGGAGGACAGGTCAGAAGACCGCATAGAGTCCCGATTAGCAACGCTAGAATAAAGCTCGCAACTAAACTAACCAACTAAACCAACTAAAACAACTCGAACTACTAAAACAACTAAAAAAAACAGCAACACGGTAATTCCCGAGTCTCGGATCCCAACAGGATAATAAAGTTGACACCCGGGCACACAGAGGCCAACGACCCAAACTTAAAACACGAGACAACAAAGAGAACAACACAACCTAACCAGAAAACACTAAAAACACCTATACCAGTCTACAACTAAAAGACATCCCTCCCTCAGCAGAGACCTCCAAGGTTGCCATCGAACAAAGCTTACTACAGGAGTAATTCAAAGCACAGGAACCCCACTCACCACTGTCAAAGGCCTAGCAAACACGGAGACCCAAGCCCCGAAACACTCCCTATAGCCGACCCTCACTCCAACCGCATAAACCACATTCATCCCCAACCCGGCAAACACCACAAGTCGAGTGCCGAGCCGCCCCAAAATCACCGAAACCACAGCACATTCGGAAGCCGAATAGACACCCAAAACTCAAGACAAAGAGTCAGAAGAGGGGAATTGTCAGTTCTAAGCCCAGCCGCCCTACCCAGACTGATGGAAATAGCCACAACCCGCCGGAAAAGATAAGGTACCCGTCGATCGCAACCGAAAGCAAACTGAGACAAATCGGCAAAAGTAGAAGGCAGCCACCACACAACACTCAAAAGCCAGTGAAGAAACTCACCTCCCACAGTCGCCAAAATGCCAGCGGAACATACCCGTGCTAATCGACGGTGAGATAGCCCCAAAGGCCAATCGAGCGTACCCTAGATCCAGCGTGAAGCACCGAGCCAATCAGTCCAACCACGACGACCAAGACCTCACCTACTCACCTGCCACTGTCTTCCGTCCAGCCCAAGCCCGTTGAAGCTCCTGAAGGACGTATGCAGAAAGGGGATCTGCAAACCCTAGGAGTATCCGACTGCGAAGGTCTGAACGGGAGGGACGAGGCCGATTCGTGGGTGAATGGCAGAGCACATTCTCTGACTATCCCGGACTACCGTCGGGGGAGAACAGGAGCCACAAGCAGAATACCAAGGGCGGCGATACAAGATTTCTCGGCAGTGCAAAATTCAAAAACCAAAGCGAATTACGCAAAATTAAAATGATAATATGATAAGCCTAATCATTTTGTCTTAGAATGAAATCAACCGATTATCCAACTGTTTATAACATATTTTATTTCTTAAAATTTTTTCAAAATTTCAACTATTATTCGCTTTAAGTTTATTGTAGATCCCAACTATTATTTTCTTCCTATTTAAAATCTAAAATAGGTTGGATTGGGTTTAAGGTAATAAATACGACCTTTTTTGTTGTGAGAAATCAAACAAAATGTATACTATTTTTAGGTATAAAATCTGATTTCATTTGATCAGCACAATCAAATTTAGTTATGACAAAATCAAGCAATTTTGAATTTAAAATAGATTCCAATATTTTGAGGATTCCTGATTCTTATCTTTGAACCACACGGTTTTTAATAATAAAAATCCTAATCGTCGATCACTACGAATTTGTCAATCAATTTTGAAGCTTTAATAATATCTTCATAGATCACTATGAATTTTAAAGATTATATTAACAAAAATTATATTTGGTTTTAATGTCGCATTATTTTGTTTAAAAAATATTAAATTAATTCTATTTGATTATCACATTTAAAGTTTTTAAAATACCATATTGAAAATCTTGCTTATGAAAAGTTTGATCAATAATTTTTTTTTTTAATTTTTTCCGATCAAACATGTAAATTTGGTTACAAAATAAAAAACCCGGTTAACCTTAACGAATAAAATGTTTGAAATTTTTTTAAAACTTTCGAAAAGTCATGCCATGCCAACGTAATTGATAAATATTGTTTATCTATATTTATCTATCTACAAATCTCATATTTTATGATCAAAACTAAAAATTCGTATTTATTTAATAAACAAAGTTAATTTCAGAAATTATTTTTTTTTATTTGGATAGTAAAACTTAATTGATGATTTTTTTTTTCAATATTTACTTAACTACAAAATATTTTAAAGTTTAGAAAGCAAATACAAATTTTAATGCGAATCTTAAATATATCATAATTATTAAATATATATATATATAGATATATATATATATATATATTCAAAAAGTATGATGATTGCATATTTAATTTTATCATATATCATATGTTGGATGTTATTGGTTTGGTTGAGGACACTCATTATATTCAAGTAAATATATATAATTATTGATATTTGGTATTTCTTTCTTACAATAATGAGATGTTAAACATAAATAATATGTAATATAAAGTTTAGAAAAGATTTTAAGTAAAAAATCCGTCCGTGTATCACACGGAATATGCACTAGTTGGGAAATATTCAACACCATAATATATTTATTAGACCGTTTATGCAAAATGCAACCCAAATTCCCCCAAAATCTCTCCAATGGAACCTAAAACGCATATCCAAACTTCGTTTATGTGATTCTCTATCCTCCGGGTAACGCAAATTTGCATTTGATCGCAATGCGTTTGTATTTTTTAAATTTCAATCTCAATCCCTTTTTTATTTTAATTACAAATTGGTACAAAAATTAAAAACAAAAGGTACTTAATCCAATAGTCTAAATATGTATATATTTAATTTTTTATAATATAAAGTATTCTGGAAATTAGATTATATATTATGAATATCAAATGATAAGTTTAATCCAGTGAAATTTTTTGTAAATATTATACAAATACTTTAAAATAATTTAATTGGTAATAGATTCCAACAATCTTTTGTAAAATAAATTTTAAATTAAAATGAGAATAACATAACTTTGGACTTATTGAAAAGTTATATATTACAATATTTTTAATGTGTACGAATTCTCATACTAGAATAATTTGTTATAGTTTTTTCTTTTAATTTGAATATAAAATAATATTGGCTCTAATTTGTAAAGTTGTTAAATATGAGAGTGTTATTCAAGGGTTATAAAAGTTCATGTCAAAGAGAATATTTCGAGATATTCTTTTTGGCTTGGGAGTGAGTCTATGGGTTGGACAAGAAAAGAAAACACTAACATTAAAAACAACAACATTACTAATACAGATTGAAATAATACATGATAGGTCAAGGTTTAAAAAAAAAAAAATTAAATAACTAGTTCTGAAATGAAATACATCATCACACAATACTA